>WNNJ02001668.1:0-277381 GCA_012934845.2 Pomphorhynchus laevis | reverse complement strand
TAATATTAAATTTAATAATATTATAAAAAGTATTTTAATATCTGGTAAAAATTGATATTATAAATAACTTCTTCTCTCATATGTTTTAATTATTGATTGAACAGAAGAGAGTAAAATGATTTTTTCTTTAATGTTGGTCGAATTTTCGATAGTTGACTGTTATCATAAGAAAACATCGAAATCGATTTTATGCTTTCTGCATTTTGTCTTCGTTCTAGTGTGCATTTTATTTTTTGCTATTTGTTGATTGGATATTTTCATTTTGAAACAAATATCTCATTGAAACAATTATTTTCATTTTAAAACAAATAATTTTGAGTTACAAAATTTTATTTTGTAACTCAAAAATCATTGAAATGTTTAATTAAAATTATCTAATCAGTTTATTATTTATCATCAATATTAATGTATTAATTTATTATTACATTAATATTTTTTTTAGATAAAGATAATTTATTTACAAAGCCAGCGCAATTGAGTCACAATTGAATTAATAATAATAATAATAATTAATAATAATCCGATAATTATTACTAATATTAATTATTAATAATAATTAATATTATTAATATATAAATATTACATTTATTAATTTATTATTTTATTAAATAATAAATTATTTTAAATATATCCATCCTTATCTGTATTTTTAATATTTATTGTTGTATTTTTGTTTGCTGGTCCCTAATAAAGTAAACATTATATGAACAAGTAATGATTTTGACTTCAGTAACATCAAATGTTAAAAACCGACAGTAAACTGTATTTATGTAATTTTTCCCATATGTTGCTTCAAATTTCTGAATTATTTAGAAATTATTTTAATTATTTATTTTGTATTATTTCTGATATTTCGCTAGTAGTTACTAGCGAAATATCAAAATAATTTTGCTGACTTTCAACTATACCTGATCTTTCCTGAATACTTAAAATACAGATCGGGATGGATATATTTCTTAGAAAATATTAAACGTTGTTTCAAACAGCCTTCAATTAAAGTAGTCACATTATACTATAAGTTGATCAATTCATTAAAGCTTATTTATATCCTTCAAACTCTGAGAAGATAAATTGGAAATAATTAAAACCACAAAGTAGCGAAAAATACTATTGTCTACAAAATATACAGATGAGGAAGTTTCCAAAACTTTGGTGTATATCGATACGAATCTTATAAAATGTATTATGTGATAACCATGGAAATAAAATTCTCCATATCAATGGACTCTCTTAGAATTTACTACCATAATGTTCCAAGGGCCATCATATGACCTTAAAACACATCATGGTCATATTCTATCCATTTGTATATTTTGAATTTAAAATACATTGCCACGTTATAGCCCAACGCGGCGATTATTAGCATATGACATTAAAACATTGATATTAATAAGCCATTAATTTCCTAATGAGATCTCCAATTCATATACGTCAGCATGATAAAGATGATACATGCAAGTTTAAAAGCGATTATACATGTTGGAAAGGAAAAGACGAAAAGAGACTTGCGAAAATTGATACAATGCAATTGGCTCAGTTGTAAATTCGTGAAATAATAATGTTTTGTTATCACGTAGAATTACTTTAGGGTCATATCCATATTATTTATACAAACTTATTATGAATTTCAGCGTTTAAATATAAAATATTTAAAATGACTATTCTTGGTTTATAAATATATACAATTATAGAGGACTTTACAGCCGAAATATCAAATACTTAAATTCAGTATTCTCTGGCTCGGTTCGCAGTCAATTAAAATAAAACTATTTTATACAATACATAAAAATAGATGATAAGCTACCTTATAGAGTTATTTATTTTAAACAACTTTATATTTAATGGAGAGAATAAAATTATCATTTGTATTAATGAAGCATTATATGATCTTGCGACTTATATAGGGCTTCATCAAATTTTCCATGAGATTTTAAACTTCTACCGTAGTTTATGTAGTCAATGGTATGGCGACAACTCGTTAATTCTTGGTCGTTTTTGAGAGCTTTTAGGGCATCTATTTATTTCTTACTAAGATTGGGTTTACAATTGGCACTCTGATTACGAGATAAGATATCAAATTTTTTACTCTATTTTCAGCTTAAAAAGAACTGCAAAGTACAGTCGAAATATTAAATACTTAAATCCAGTCTCTTATATTCTCGGGCTCGATTCGCAGTCAATTAATAATGCACTGTCTTAATATTCTGAATGATGCAATTTTAGGATTCCTTTAAGGCCAAAATCGGCAAAGACATTCATCGTTAAGAATAAATAGCGTGAACGCTCTTCAAACTATTCACATACGTCGAATCAGTTTGTGAATATGCAATTAAATTTAGAGCAAATTCGAAACGATTTCAAATGCTAATATAATATGCATAGAACGACGCATCGAGAATTTAGTATTTTGTTAAAAATAAAGAATTTTTAAGAACCAATTGATATACCTAACAATGATATGATTGTCGGTCGAATAAATTGCACTGTTAACAAAAGATGTGTGTCCACGAAATTCTTTTAATAGCTTACCAGACCGAAGTCCGTGAATTCTGAAAAAGAAAATTTTTAAATCATAAATTAACTGTGATTTATAACCTGATAGTGCTGTCGAATGAGGCGCTTAGCAGTTGTGAGGAGTCTTTAGAAAAGCAAAGACTTGTAACTCCTTTCAAATGCGCATGTTCATAACGACGTAAACACTGTCCGGTTAATATTTTCCAAATCTTCAAAGTTAAATTGAAGTAATGGTTGACGAAAATTAAATAAAATTCCGCTGTTAATATCCATTAAATTAAAATTGTGCTTCAAATTAAAATTTATAATACATTAATAAACTTGAATTTAACTGGTCATGGAAATTTATAAGTAAAAATGTTTATTCTAATTAAAGAATTTATCATACAATTATATCAAATAAATAATACTGTTGAACTATCGATTCAGTTGTTTAGTAAAACGGCCTATATCAGGATCACTGGAGGCTGCATACATCGTCATATTTTATACAAACATATTAAGGAAAATATAACAAGTTTCAAAGTATTAACAATAAAAAGCATTACAACATAAAAAGTAAATTGAGCATACACATATACTTGGCTTTGAAATTATACACTTGGCTAAGGAAAGTAAGCCGAAGACTGATAAAGTTCTGTACTGATGAGGAATACTTGATACATTTAAGAAAAGCAGTGAACCAAATAAATTAAAATGAGATGTGCTGAGATGCTAAATATTGAAGGTCTTTACTTGAATAGCAACTGATAAAACACAAACACTAAAAACAAAAATTGCTAGCTGTAAGATTTTACCACAAAACATTAAAGAATTAGATGTGCGTCTTTTGGCTAAATCTAAAAATAAAATTAGCAACATAAAAATGAAAAACTATTGAACAAAAATAATCTTCAATTGATTAAAACCGATTTTAACAGCAACATCGACAAATCGATCAAATTTTCTTAAATATAAATTTTAGATTTATATAAATTAAAAAATTATAAATTAAAAATTATATTTAAAAATTAAAATTATATCAAAATTATAATTATAAATAGCATTTTTGCTAACAGATATAGAAATATATATGTTGACGCTTAAAAAATTTAATGCATTAGTAATAGTAAAATTTAATAAGAAACCAAAATAAATATTAAAACTATTTAGCAAAAAAACATTTTACTAAATTATGAATAACACCTTTAACCTTAATTTGACCTTGTTGATTTCCACTAGCCAGCATTTCAGAATCGCGACTAAATGCAAGAGACAAAACTGCATCATCCATTATCATAAACTTCTCGTCCGCTTGATAGCGCAAATCCTTGCGCAATTTACACGTTGTAAAATTCCAGACTTCAACAAATCCATCTAATGATCCAGTTACGAGATATTGCCCATCAGGACTAAAAGCAGCTGACTCAGCGTTAGCTTTTGCGCCTAACTAAAAAATTAAACCAAAAATTAAAATTATTAATTTTCAGATATTTTAATATTTTATATTTTAATTTAATTTGAAAATTTAAATTAAGTTCAAATATAATTTACTATCTACTTGTAGAAATAGATGCATTGATATTTAAACTATCAATTTGAAGCGAGGTTTGCAAATTTTATACAAGCGCTTTTAAACATCTCTGCGCACTATTTGGAATAAACTCATTATATACGTTTATTAAATATATTGTCCTAGAAACGATTAATTTGTATTCGTTTAGAAATTAAAATTAAAAGTAAACATATTTACTTTTATTTCATTTTGAAATAATTTAAAATAATTCTTGGAATTGGAATTTTTTGTAGTTTAAAACAAGCTTATGAAAGCCTAAAAGCAGCGCTTGCAATGAGACTAAATTGAATACGATCTTGTAACTTTTGTAATTAATGTATTGTCTTTAAGATAAACTTAATAAAATGTATTTCATAAAGAAATGAAACTATAGACGTAAGAAAACAGCAAACCATAGTGCCTTGATGTAAATGCTAAGTTTCATTAAACTATTCGAAGAGTTTATATTGAGCATGGAAAAACCTCCTCCGCAAAAATGGGCTAAATAATCAACCCGAATTATAGTATTTGGCTAAAAAAGTTACCCTTCCCTCTATGCCTAATGAATAGAATGTAAATATATCTAATTCTGATCATGGGCAATGTTGAGAGACAGCGAAAAAGACAACTCATTTCAATGCTTTCGAGAACAAATTTTTAAAGAAACACAAATCAATCGTTACCTAACAAAAACAATCTATGAAACTGACATTTAATAAGTGAATCTATATCCGCAAATAAATGAAAAGAATATTTTGTAATCTTTGCGCCATTTTGGAAATGTAAAATATATCCATATTGGCACTTGAAAAAGGTGGTACTAAGGTGGATAGTAAAATTCTCGATCTTAGACAATATGAAAAACTCACAGATGAGCGGATTTACTTCTGGTGAGTTTCGTCAAACATTATAATCCAGTAAGGAAGGATTATGAATTCAGATGGCTTCACTTTTATGTTTGTAAGCTGGAACTCGAAGGCAACATAAGAGTTTACTTAAAGAGTGATGTAGCTGTTAGTTAATTTGGTCCACAGCTACTTAATAAACTTATGTCCATAACTAATGGATAACTATTGGATTTTAACATGACTTATCAAATAATATTTGTGGTATAGTAGATCTGGAAGAGTTAGAACTGTTAATTTCCAGATATTTGAAGGCCATTTTATCAAAATGGCTACGTGAATGCTATATTCTTACTCCAAAGATAACAGCGTGAATGCGATTAATTTACAGATTTAGAAAAAGTTACTTTGGGTAGATGTAATCCATGTGTAAAAAGTATAATGTAATGCGATTGAAACAAATATCTTAATATATAGAGAGAGCGCAACGGCAGATGCACTCTAGTAGTAAGGATTTCTCCAGTGTTTAATTCCCTGCGTTTAAATTCAATTGTCTTCAGTTTTCAGTGAGTCTTGCTTTTGGTTATCAAGGTCATTCCGTTAACATAAGGAGTATTCATATGGTAATATTCAACATGGTCAATAAAAAATATATCAAAGTTAGATATCGCAAATAATTGCTACTAATAATTAATTACAAATAACCTTTTCATATTTTATGTGATAAAGCTAAAAATACTGTGTATAGTACTTTTTACAATAAAAATGCATTTAAACAAATTAAATTAATATTAATTGACGTAAATTCTCTATTTATTAAAAAATAGCCTTTTTATCTCACACAATCAATTGATTGTGAGTGATAATAAACTGATTATCACAACCAAATATATTTTTAAACCAAATTGGTTTATCAAATCCATTCCGTCGGTATCGTGAGATTTTTCAAACTTAATTGCGTCGGATACAGATACATATGATCATGTAAATCGGTAAAACACAACAAAAATGAGAAGCACAAGTTAGTGGCCAGAAATAAAAGTAACCGGCATAAAGTAACTTTACAGTGATATCAAATATATAATTGTATATAAAATATTAAATTAAATGTTATTACCATTTTATTTTGTAGACGTAAACGTGAATATTGGAAAATTATATTGGAAAATATTGGGTTTACCTTCTATTTCAAACGCTAAAACCCCTTGCAAAATAGTTGTGGTGTATTTCTGTCCCTTTTAAGACTAACCTCATTTTGATTAAGACTTTAAAACAAAATAGATTAAAAATCCTAGATAACTTAAACATGTCATGGACACAGCGCCTAATCTAATTGTCTAATTGAAGTATTAGACGTCTAATTGAAGTATTATCTAATTGAAGTACAAAATAGGTTATAAAATAACTTATTAATTTAGTATTGTGTACCTTTATTATGTTCGATAAGATATTTGGACATCTTTCTTCATTTTGCTCACGCATTGTGGCTTTCCCTCGAAACAGATCAATAGCTGTTCCTTAAAAATTGGCATCAAATAAATTAGCTAACCGATTCTACATATTTTATATTATATATAAATTAAAAAGTTATAAAAAATTATAAATAATAAATAATTATATAATACTTTATATAATTATTTATGAAAAAATTAAATCTAAAATTAAAATTTGTATAAAAATCAATTTTTATGAATTGATAAATAAATAATGTACGATATATTCGAACTAGAAATACAAGCTACAAAGAACTGCTTGTTATAAGGTATATGCCCTCTTTCTCGATCTGCACCTCAACGGGGTGAAATACATGGTAAAATTTGATTATCTAGTGAATTTTATTCTAATACAAAGTGTATTATTTATTTTCATAAAGATTTTCCGATAAAACATTTTAATTTTCATCAAATTACCAATTTATTCACGTAAACATCTATTCTATCTCTTTTATGTCATTTAACACTCACTTCCTTTGCCCTCAAAGTTAGTTCCTCCTAATGACCACTAATCATTATTCCGATGCAACGTCTGTTATTTATTAGTCAATTTATAACAATTAACTTTTTATTTTAGATTTTAATTTTAAATTTTGACTATATTTTATAATGCTCCAACAACAGTTTCCTGAAGTGCATAAAGCATTGCAGATATTCCCATATAATAAATTATATAATGTAATTATTAATATAAATTTAAAAACATTTTCTTAAAATTTCATTATTTAATGTATTATATTTTATATTATATGGTATGCATGAATGCTCATGCAAAAATATGTTTCTTGTAAATTTAAATATGTCATCTTTACGATATAAATTAATAGTAGTTTTAGTTAATGTTAATTTAATGTTCATATCTAGATATATACCTTCTTCATCATCAATATTTATTTTATTAATTCAAGAATGAGGCTACCTGAATTAATTTGTTCGTTTATTGAATAAAAATTATTAGAATTAAATACACATATGTCATCAATGTATCAAAACATATATTTCATATCTTTATAAAGTTTAAAAATAATTGTTAACTGTTACAATTGGGTTACTATACTCTTTTATTGGAAAATCTTTTATTTGTCTTTTATAAATCTTTTAAATCTAAATCTTTTAAAACAGTTATGAGCCAATTAAGGTTAAAAATAAGTTAACTATGAGACAATTATGAGTCAACTATAATTGAGCTACTATTATCTTCCATTAAATCAACTGTTATGCGATACAAGTGTCGGCTTTTGGTCAGAGATTAACTCATTATAAAATGAGTTAATCAGCGATTATAAAAGGAATTATTATTTTACTTAAAATTTTGAAAATACAAATATTTCTGTAATGGAATAAAATAGACATCTATTGTCTGAAATGAATATGAAATGTAAAACAATTATTTGTTAATTAATGAATCGATTATTTTAATACAACAAAATTTAATCAAGAAATTTTTCGATTCTATTTTTTAATTCGATTCTTAAATCTAATGCACAATGCGACTGTGTAGTTAGAACATCTAATTTAAAGCGTTTGTAATTGTTTAATCTCTTTCAGTCATTATGAAAATTGTGATAATGGATTGAAGTAAATTTATTGTGAGATCAATTAACTGATAGATCAGTAAATTGAAATTAAAATTAAAAATAAAATACTTTAAAATATTAAATAATAAAAATAGATATTACATGATTGCAAAATAATTTATTTTAAAAATTTATAATTTTTAAATTTTCTGTTCAAATGAAATACTCAATTATTGTTTACGAAAATATTGCGAATATTTATATAATTCTATAAATTCTATAAATAAACCTATAAATCAAAATGGTTAATAACCTGGTGGTAGTATGCCTTGATGTTGCTGCCATTTAAGTGACTGTCCAAGTAAGGAAAGTAATCTTGAAGGAGGCACAACAGTCAGCTCTTTTGATAATGTATTAGCTATATATTGACGGCGCTTTTCTTTATTCTGTCCTTCAGGATACGCCTGGTAATACACATTTTATTTTATTTACTTAAAAATAATAATTAACAATAATTCTTCTGGTTATGGAATTACAATATCCTCACATGTATTGATCCTTTTTTGATACAGCAGGACGCTACTAATCAGCTTGGCTGGCTCTCATCAGCTGCTGACCCAGACGTACATTTCACGTTTTACGTTTGGGTCAGCAGCTGATAAGACCAACCCAGACTGATTAGTAGCGTCCTGCTGTATCAAAAATAGGATCAATTCATGTGAGGATATTGTAGTGCCACAATCAGAAGAATTTCAGATCACAGATGCAATCAAATTAAATTTAAAGCATAATAATGTTTCATTTTGAATTCAAATATTTTGCTCCGATTACAAATCATGACATTTCTGGAAAATAGATAGTTTTCAACGCTTATAAATTGTTCCATCAAGAAATCTACAGCAATTTAAGTATATGCAAATTATTTAATACTTTCGATTATTAAAAGACAATTGTGTCATCTTCTTCACATATTTAATAAGAATATTAAATATATTAAATTTCATCTTCTTCACATATTTAATAAGAATATTAAAAGATATTTTTAAAATACTATAATTAAAATACTTGAAATTTTGGTTAAATTTTTCGAAATCGTTCAAATATTTATACAAAATATTATTCCAAATAGGTCATGAAAGATTGCAATGTGTCGAATAAACTTGATTTTGGCGAACAAGTAAAACGATAAATTAAAAATATATATAAGAACAGGCACGAATTACAGTTGATAACAAGTTTAAAATACTAAACGCCTATTTTACATTTTATTTAAAAGAAATTACAAAAAGTAATTTTATATTGAGTTTAAAAAGAGATAACTACTAATGATATATAAAGACAGCTGATTTTCAATTTAAGACTTTTGAATATCCTTGGATTTATAATTTTTATTTACTTCGGTATTTGAAAACGCGTTGGTATTTTGGAGAGGCGACAGACATTCAACAGATTATATCCGATTTAATACATTAAAACCTAATCATTTACAATGAAATACTATTTTATGTGGTTCGCTTTTACCAAGACACATGTCATTTTTATAGTATATTCAATATAAATAAAAATGATTAAAAATATAAATAAAAAATGATTATATTGATTATTTTTAATCAATAATTAAAAATGATTATAGTGTATTTTATATTGATTATATTAATTATTCAATTATTATATTGTATTATATTATATTTTCCAATATCATTTAAAATCATATTACATTTATTGTTATTTCTTTGCAGTAGTTCAAATTTCACTTTATTATGGCGACAATTTGATTAATGAGACTAATTGACATCATATTGATTGAATGCGAAAAGAAATACTAGAAATGACTAATAGATTAAGAAGCAACAAATATGCCAACATATTGTAAATGTACATTCTGTTGAGCTTCCAATAAAGTTTTACTTAAAATTGACTAATATTCCAACTTAAAATTTTTATTTTATACAATTGTTAAATACTACTTTATCATTATAATATTATATTAAATATAATATTAAATATTTTTAATATTAAAGATATATAATATAATATTAAATTAAATATTATATAATATTAAATATTATATCTATATTAATATTAATACATTATAGATTTCATATTATTTTATATTTAAACAAAAACAGGTGTCCATACTAACTTGGATTTAGAGAAAAAATCCACGTTAATATATTCAACGCTTAAAGATCAAAGAGACTAAATTTTAGTCGCGTTTATAAATTGAAAACTGATTACCTCACGTGGATCAAAATACGATCGTGATAGCAAATTTTCAAGATGAGAGAATCTTTCAATTTCTTGCTGTCGCATTGCTATCATTGGATCAGTTTGTCTAAGCATTGAACGAGCAGCTCCAATCTCTCGTACTTCGATTAATTCAAGTACAATCTAAACTTTGTATTTTTTTATTTTTTAACGTAATGTGTAAAATCTTTAGAATTCCGAACATTCAAAGTACTACAGTTTATGAAAGATGTACAAAATAACTAAACGGCATTTGTGTATTTATAAATTAAATCTCGGGTTAAATCAACAAGGAATTTCTAAGATATTTCTGATATCTAAGAAAGTCTTCAAACGTTCAATACTCATATTTCTATGTCATGCATAGAAATTATAAAGTAATAGTAAATCATAATTCTAAAAAGTATTCATTCGGTAAAGTTACCTTCACCGAATGAATAAAAAATAAAAAAGGATTAAAGTAGAAATTTAGGATTTATATGTTTAAAGGGTTTATATTTATATGTTTTTATTATTTATGTTTAGGATTTATTTACTAATAACTATTTATTATTTACTAATAACTTTAAATTTTTTAATATTTTTTAACTATTAAAAATATTAGTAAAATATTAGTAAAACTGGTATTTTTTAATATCAGTTTAAAATATCTTTAACAACAACTACTTACATATAAAACAATGTGAAAAGAAGGTCAACAAAATTAGATCGAGTTTGAACTATCTTTAACAACAACTACTTACAATTACAACAAATTACAGCTACGAACCAACTACGATTCAGCTACGAACCAACTACTTACAATTAATAAATACAAAACCGAGCTTGGGATAACATGCAAGCGAATACGGGTAGTTGCGCGGTCTGTGGCGGATCGTTTCGCCTTAACTGCATAAGGTCATCTTCGGGTACACGGACCTGTGAACTTGCGATGCACAGGATCAGAACAGCTACAGACAGTCAGCTCTCACAAAGTAATCGCATCAAGTGACACAAGACCTGAGTTTTTAGACGCCGACGAGAACACCTCGAAGACATCGTTTTAGTTTGAAAAGATAAACAGTCTTGCTGTGAATATCAAGACAGATCCTTCGAGCTTCTTCATAGGGTTTGGATGGAACCAGTTAACACGATCAAGCCCATTCCATGAAATCTTCGCCGCCGAGTTGTCAATGTTTTTTCTTCTTTAATTCTAGATGTATTGTGCTCAAATTCATCTCACGATTGAGAGTGTTTGCTGTGCTTCCCGAAGCTATGTCTACAGACTTCCTTAGGTCGGCACCATGCTGGAGACCACACTAGATCTAATATAAATGCACTTATAGACAAATTCGAAAGTGGAAGAGAGCGTGATTGCCTATACTCTTCGGGGTTTCGATCATCCAGTAAATTCAGAGGAGCTCATGATAAGAACAATGAATTTATGGAAATCGTCAATTGGCAAGAAATGGCAATTTCGGAAAGGCGATGCGCCGCATTACGTCGAATAATACATGCGAATTTTCATAATCTTTTCGCGGAAGACTGACAGAGCTACACCCCTTACATGACGTTCTGCAAAGTCCTGGACAACCATCTTTGAGTACCCTTTTGTCGGTCGACTCGGACATAGTTGAAGCCGCAGTCTCATCATTCCCATCCTCTTCCTCTCCTGGCTGTTTAGGTTTGAGGAGAGAACATATTCGAGATATGATGTCGGTAGATCATGGGGTTTTGCTTCAACGCCTAACGTCATTAGTCAACAACATGATCAATGGTACTCTCCCGAACGACCTCGTGCCATTTGTCGTCGGTGCTAATCTCATGGCATTAAACAAACCAGATGGAGGGATCCGCCCCATTGTCATTGGGGAGACATTACTTCGTCTTTACGCTAAGTTCATTTGCTTCAAACTTCGACATCGATTTGCCGAATTGCTTCATCCGCACAAACTCGGTGTAGCGACGTCAAACGGAATGGAACATATAGTACATCAAGCACGTCAGCTACAACAATTTCATGATCAAGATGTCAATTGGGTTTGGGTTAAAATAGACTTGGTTAACACTTTTAAAACGCTAAAACGGAATTCCTTCGTAAACGCGATCAGTAGGAATTTTCCAGAAATTAGTCGATGGGCATAATGGTGCTACGGCACTACCTCGAACAATCGGTTCGGTAGCCTGAAACCACTTCAGTATCGAAGAGGGTACAACAAAGAGATCATCTTGGTCCAGTTCTGTTTTGCCTGGCGATTGATCCGATTGTGGTTCAGATATCGGAGATTGAAGGTATCGGCTTAAATAGATGGTACCTCGACGACGGAATAATCAGCGGTACTCCTGTGGCGGTGGGTGAAAATCTAACTCGTCTTGCTGCTAATTTTCCTAACATTGGACTGTCTATTAACTGGAAAAATACCGAAGTAATAGGTAAGGCTGGCAAGGTCGATTTGATAAAGAACATATGCCCATGGATCTCATTGGTTAACATCACAAAAAACTTTACAATTCTTAAAGTCATATCGGATCTAAGGAGCATTGTTCGGGATACCTTGTCAATGTTGTACTACCATCCCTGCGTCAAACTCTGGACTCGCTCGAAAGTCTCCCTGACCCACAGGTTGCATTCATCCTGCTTCGTAGCTGCGCATCGGATCCACGGGTAAACTATTTAATGCGCACTATAGACCCCGCCTTCGCCGAAGAGTTTTTCCGTTATGTTCGACCGCTTGATATTGAAGTGTTTTAGCAATATTACTTCAATTCAACCCGATAAATGGGCGTGGATGCAAGCTTGCTTACCGCTGAAAATGGGAGAACTGGGCCTTTGAAGCTACTTCCAACACTTTCTCGCAGCCTTCCTGTCCAGTGTAAACACTGCCGCTAGCCAATTAAACCTTGGCCCTAAAACTTTCCCTGGGTACGAATTCGTTAAATCTATTATTCCGCAACATGTAGGAAATCCGCAAACAAATCAACGAGGATTATCTTGTCACATTGACGAAGTGTCGCGCCACAGGCTATTGGAGAAAGCCGATCGCTTCAATACTGTCCGATTATTGGCAGTTTCATGCCCACACATGTGTGCTTGGTTACATGCCATCCCTAGCAAAGCCACACATATGAACTTGGCACCAAATGAATTTGTTGTGCTACTACGTCCTTGGTTAAGAATGTCTCTATGCAACAGTGATTATCAATGCAGACGCTGCCTTAGCATGGCAGACAAATTCGGCTTCTACGCACTAACATGCCAGTTTGGAGGCCACGACGGCATTTAACATGATAGCTTGAGGGATACAGTCTTTCAAGCAGCGGTTTCTGCTGGATTGAGGGTAGCAAAGGAGATACCCAACCTAGTTCGTGGTTTGCAAGAGAGACCGACAGACATTCTATTTTAAAAGGACCCTCCTTTAGCAGTTGATTTTGCTGTAACTAACCACCAATAAAATGCTTATATTTCCATGGCTTCTGTGACCCCTGGTTATGACGCAAGCAAGTATGCCACCTGCGTCAAGGAACGGAAATACAAACAAAAATTAGAGGATAATGGATACTGTTTTGCGGCAGCAGTTGTTACAACTTACGGAGGATGGAACCCCCAAGGGAAAAAGCTAATTCGTTTCATTGCTAGTTCAATGTCATGTAGAAACGGTACCCCGTATTGCAGCACAGCGGGTCAGTTATTTCAGCGCGTGTCCGTCGCACTAATGAGAGGAAATGCAAAAGCGATCCTCAAAAGTCTTGACGAGATGGGCCAACCCTTACTAGAGAAAAGTCTTGGATATTGTGACGACCCATCATCGCAAATCTTTTCTATGAGCAACCTTGCACAGCCCGAGGCCCAGTCAGTTGAGGTAGTTCATGACTCCAATATTCGGTCAGCTTCCGTCGTCAAATGCGACTATTCTGAGGTTGCCATGCCTGTCCTGCAACTCATGTCTCCGCGACGACCTTCGGCATATCACTCAACATCTAAACAATCAAATAATGCTTCTTTGTCACTTCAGCAATCACCAACAATTAAGGAGGGGTTGATATCGCTTCAACCGAATATTGATCAACATACCGATGGAACTGCAACATTATCCAGATTACCACTTGCACCATTTTCGAGCCTTCCATTTGGAAATTCAAATTTACTGAAATACAACAAAATATTTTTGGCACTATTCAGCCTAATCCACATGCAATTCAAAACCTTCTAAGTAATAATTTGGCTCAAAGACTTATGAGTAATCCTGCATTGCTTAGTTCAATTAAGCTTAACAATCCACAAATGCAAAAAGTGAGGGAGCAGAACCACGAGGTTTCACAATTCGTTAATAATCCGGATTTAATGCGTCAAACAATGGAAATGATTCGTAATCCTACAACTATACAGGAAATTACGAGAAACCATGATAGAGCCCTGATTAACCTTGAGGGTTTACCGAGCAGATATAATATTCGACAGAGAATTTATCGCGATTTTCAATAACCAATGCTTAATGTGGCACATGAGCGGTTTGACGATAACCCTCTGAATACTAATTCTAGCTCATATAGTACAGCTAACACTAGTCAAGTAGGAACTGAAAATACAAACCCCCTGCCTAACCCGGGGGCATCTCAGAATATTACATTTCAAAATAATCGATCTGCATCCATTTTAATTCATTTGCCATTTAATTTAGTCGATTCGTCTAGATCATATGTATCTAATACAAACCGTTTAGTCGCCTTTGCAATCTAAATCAAGCGAAAACACTAATCGGTATTCTACGATGAACCCTCAACAATTATTAGTAGGCGCTGCTGAAAATCCTCGCATGTTATTCGACATGTTGCGGGCATCCAGTTTTAACCCAAATATGGATAATTCTATCCGCGATCCTGGTATTCTACTTAATATTATGCGTACATTTGAATTTATACAGGACGAAAGACAAAGAGAACAAGTACATCGTGTAATTCATGAGTTTATAAGTCAGTGGCCAATACCTGAGATTCGTGCTCTATACACAAATCCTCGAGCATTGCGGCTGATTGTACAAATTCTACAAAACCTAATTCGTCTTAGGGACACATCCCCACAAGTATATTCACAGTTGATATCTTCAAACATAAGCGGTCTGGTTGATAATCAAATGAATAGTCAACCTATTTCATCTAATGTGGATTTCTTTCATTCACCAAGCAATAGACAAACAGCTTATGCAACAACAGTATTTCAAAATTTACAGAATTCAAATCAAGATCATACTGCTTCCTTGTTTCAACCATTAGATCGTCTTCATCCCCAGCAACATCAGCCGACAAATCAACAACCAAACCAAACTCAAGAACAACTTTATGCATCCGAACTTGTACAAATGCAGACAGTGGGATTCCATAACCGTGATACAAATTTTAGAGCGCTTGTTGCATCTATGGGGGACGCAAATATAACTGTAGAACGTATTAAAGACTCTTGACTGTTTTTTAATTTTTATTCTATCTTTTATAATTTTATCATTAATTTAATATTTCTATTATTGTATATAGTGTTTTATTCTTTAAAATATTCATATTTTTAACTATTTTTTAAAAATACGACTTTGAGGTAATAGTAATTACATGTTTAGCAAAATAAATACTAAATTTTATATCTGAAAATAAAATATGAATGGTTTAAAACTTAAACAATGTTTTATGTTCAATTAATGTTTAATGTCGAACTTGTTGAAAATTAAATTTTGATGAAATTAAATGAAATTAAATGAAATTATTCTACAAACTTTTTATTTTATAATTTTTCTATATTTGTTTACTATATTTGAATCCTTTTAATAGTATGACTTTAAATTAATAGTTGATAACTTATAAATTTTGCAAATATAAAATATACTATACATAAATATATAATATTATATTATTTTTTACTAATATATAATATACTAGTCAAAAAATAAAATATAAACGGACACTTTTAATTAAAGTGTGGTGTCGACTTTATGAAAAACTTAAATTTTTAAAGCAATTGTTTTAACTAAAACTTGTATTTTATAATTGCTTTTTATTTTTTAATCAATAATCATTTTAAAAATACGACTTTATCGAATTGTCCTGCGAAATAAATCCTAAATTCTACATTTAGGATTAATAGAAGTTTGAAGATTAAATTCAATGAGCATCTCCATGATATAAAAGTAAAAAATGATAAATCTTGATTTACATTTAGAAATCAATTTACTGCAATGCGTTGTATAAATGCAGGTAGATAACGAGAATATACAGCAACGCAACAAGTATTTAAGACTAATAATTTAATAAATTATTATTCAAAAGATGAAACGCAACAATTTGACTGCAATTTGATTTATGCAATAAAAATAGAACAAAATTCAACACTCAAAATATTCAATATTTAATGAAATATTAGTTTAAAACCGACTTTCAGTTTAATAAAAGATTATTTCGGATTAACATAAAAAGCGTACCAACCAAAATAGTATTAATAATCAAAGTTAAAATCCATTTGATTATAAACAATTTAATACATTAATTCTAAAATACTTAATATTTACAGTATATAATTTGAATTAAAATCTAGCTTCAGATTTTATAACAAATTATTGAATTAGATATTGTGTAACAATATTTGTGTCTATAACGTAGTTTTAGTTCGAGTTATAGCTGCATGAACTGCAATAGCAAAAATATTTATTAGACAACATCCACGTACTTTTCCAAATAAAGGAGTAATGACGTAATAATCATCTTACAGTTTCAATTCAATTTAAATTATCGGTTTTCGAACACTCGTATAATTCAATGATTAAAAAGTGAGCAAATCTATCATCTATTCACAAATTCACATAATGTTATTTTCAATTGGTCATTTCCAAATAACAAAATGAATATAACTAGAAATTAAAAATAGCTAGAAGTATATAGTAAAATTTACTATATAACGAAATTCACTACACAGAGAAATAAATTGCTTAACGAACCTGTTCATACAGATCAAATAATTTGTGGTTTGAAAGTCTCAGAGATTTAATCCCTGTAAGAACAATATCCCAATGACCGCTTTGAATCTCATTAACGAAACTGTCAACTGAGTCAACAGTGTTAAGTGCAATACCGGTTTCTTCCTAAAAACAAACATCTAAACACAGTTAAACAGCTAACTGCACAGCTTGGTTGCGTCAAATATCCAGCCGAAACGGATAAAAACACTAACCTGTAAAACATTCAACGAATTTACAAGGTTGTTTTCTTTCAGATACTGTTGAATTAGTCGAATGACACTGAAATGTTCGAAATTGTTAAGAACGTTTACAA
This sequence comes from Pomphorhynchus laevis, assembly GCA_012934845.2. Taxonomy (NCBI): domain Eukaryota; kingdom Metazoa; phylum Acanthocephala; class Palaeacanthocephala; order Echinorhynchida; family Pomphorhynchidae; genus Pomphorhynchus; species Pomphorhynchus laevis. Next base: position 259,941 of record WNNJ02001668.1, on the reverse strand, counting down.
ATTGCTTACTCTGCAGCTTCAATTTCAATTGACATGATTGAAGCTAAATAAATAGATTTTATCTAAAAAAGCATTGACAGCTTAATTAGTTCAATGTATAAAACATAAATGCTATATTTTGTAAAAAACAAGACTGTGAATCAGGTGTCGAGAAGGTGTGAACGGAGGTGTTTGAATGTGATAAAAAAGGGGGCGCGGCGGACGTCGAGAGGGAGTTGATTCCAGGCGAGTGAAGCGGCGACGAGGAAGGATCGGAGACCGTAGTTGTTGGAGTAATTAGGAACGTGGAGTAAGAGGGTATGACAGGAACGAAGCGATAGCGAGGTGGGGCGAGTATCGTCTAAGAAAGAAAGGTTGATGAACGATCGGAAGCCGACAGCGATGAGACGAAAAGTAACGAGAAGAAGGCGGAGTTTGATGCGGATGTGGATGGTGGGCCAGGAGAGTTGGACAAAATATGTGGATGTGTGGTCGAAGCGACGGAGACGAAAGAGCACTCGAACGGCGGTGTTGATTATTCGTTGTAGGAGTAGGATGATGGATTTTGGAGAATTGGCGAAAAGGCTAAGGCAGTAATCGATTTTAGGGAAAAGAAAAGACATACAAGAACGGAAGTCGATCAAGAGGCGGATACGGCGGATGTCACGGAGAATTAAGTTAGATGAGCGGACTTATTCACGGACGAAGGGTTTAAGGGAAAGGTAATCATCGAAATGGAAGCCTAAGAAAGTGAGATTGTGGACTATGGGGATGATTGATGAGGCAAAATATACAGTGGGAGGAGATATGTTTGGTTTACGGGGGAGGATCCACATTATTTTGGACTTTTCGGGGTTTAGAACGAGATGGAGATTGGAGAGACGTTTGTAGATAGAAGAAAGACAGTTGGAGGCAGAAATGACGATATCGTGCATGCGATGTGCGGGTGCATGAGCATAGATAAGAATGTCATCGGGGTATTGCATGACCTTAAAGGAGTAAGGTTTAATAAACGGAGATAGATCGCCAAGCAGAAGAGAGAAAAGCAGGGGACCTAGGACTGAACCTTGTGGGACCCCGCAAAAAAATAGGGATGGGAGGGGAGGATGATGAATTAGAACAGACGCGAAAAGAACGGTCCGATAGATATGAGGCGAACCATGCTACGGAGGAGGAAGAAAGTCCGTAATCATAACGAAGGCGAGAAAGGAGGACGGAGTGGTTGACAGTGTCGAATGCGGATGAGAGGTCGAGGGAGATGAGAACACTATATAGAGCCTTGTCTCGAGAAATGAGTAAGTCGTTGTACACTTTTATGCATGCGATATCTGTCGAGTGATTAGAGCGGAAAGTGGATTGGAAAGGAGGGTACAGATTGGATGAGGAGAGATAAGCGTTGATTTGTATTAAGATGAGGCGTTCTAAGAGCTTTGAAAGAGTAGGGAGTAGTGAAATGGGGCGATAGCTAGAAGGAAGGGAGGGGTCGAGCGATTGTTTCTTAAGGAGGGGACGAACGATTGCGGATTTCCAGTGTGTAGGGAAGATACGACTGCGGATGGACGAGTTAAACAAGGTTGTGAGAAATGGGGATATCGATAAGCATATAGATTTTAATATGTGAGTATGCAGGGGATCGGCAGGTGAGGTTTTGTTGGGCAAGGACATGAGGACAGATGATACTTCTGTAGGTGAGACAGGGAGAAGATGAAAGAGTTCCGGAAGGATGAGATTAGACTGGGCAGAGTGGGATAGGATGGAGACCGGGGTGTGAGAGAGCAGCGTGGATACTTTAGTCTGGAGAAATGACGAATAATCATTGGCATTGATGTTGCACGGCGAAGAGGAGCGAGCAAGGATTGAGTTAAAAGTATGCCAGAGAGTCTTAGAGTTGAATGAAGTGATGATTATATAGGTGATTTACATTTTACAAAATGAGGAATTTATCAAATTTGATGAATCTAAGTGAAACGATCACTTTTATAACAAATACCAAGTTGTAGAACTACAAGTTTAATATTAATTATAATAGTAATATTGATTTATTATTTGGTGATAGAAATAATAATGAATTGCACGTTTGTTCACTCCACCAGTCGCGAATGATGACGGGTCAACCATCTTCAGAATTATAATCAAAATAACGTTTTTTAACTCCATCACACGATAATAATAATGAATTGAAGATGGAGACCGAATTGCTATTGAAAAAACTATCTCCAGAATTATAATAAAAAGGATTTTTTTCACTACATCACATGCGCATAATGACAGATTAAACATGGAGATTGAATTGCTATTTAATAATCCATCTCCAGTAATAAAAATAACGTTTTTTCACTCACCCGCATGATGACGGATAGAACGTGAAGATCGGATTGAAATTTAATAAACCGTCGAAAGAATACAATATTTTAAGAAATATTAATTTACTAAAAATATTAATGACAGTTGTAATTAAATAATAACTAAATAATAAAATGTTTATTCATATTTTATTAATTTGGTATATTCGATGGAATAAATTTTCATATTGCAATTTCATCTCAAAAAATTAAATAAAAAAATTCTGAACATATTTTTATAATTTAAACAAAAAATTTTGCAGTTTAGTATATCAATTTTTAGTTCTAGATGGGAATATCTTGATAGAGACTCGGTAGGCGTACGTATACAGCCAACTATAGGACGACTCACAAGCATGCGTTGTCTTTTATGAACTTTGGAAGCATATAACAGTTTCCCACTTTTTGTATTTTTGGTTTCGTTTCATTAGCCACAATAGGTGAGATTGCTTGTTTACTCACGTCTTCGTCCAATTGATCGTTTACATTTTGCTCGCATTTTCCGTAGATACGCTTTCATATGTTATTGTGTTACTCAATTGTTCAAATGCTTCTTTATCGTAGTCAGTAACGGACCAAACCACGCCTTGAGGACCCGTATCTGCTTTTCGTCCTATGATATCTTGACGCTCACGTAAGGTTCGTAAGTCTGCATTTCCTGTATTTTGTTAGGTTTGGTTGATACGTGTGTCGCGAGTTCGTCTTAATATACTTTGACCATACAGCATGTCGAAAGCTACTGATATATTCCTCAAGTTTCGCTTCTTCTTTCTCGTCCTGGAAGACATCGTTTGAAAGTCGATAAAGCGCAGTGTTTACTGATATACGATCAATTACTGGTGGTGACATCATAAAATTTAGAGCCATTGTTAGAACATTGCGTTCCTTTTTACTTAAAATTATGCCATCCGAGAACACGATTTTGTAATAGTCCAAATTCTTTGAGAGATAACTTCTAACACTCTTCATAGGCGCTCTTCTGCTGACATGAAATTTTATGTTGCGAAATGATTCTATTGAGATTAAGACATTTAGTCGAGTGATTTTGCGAACTAATTTTACAACAGTAATCATAAATATCTTGATCGAATTCCTCCCTATGAATTTTGTATGCATTCATATAGAATAACCGTAAAATTGAAACTAGACGATGACTGGTCATTCTGAATTTGTATTATTTTCAGCATATCAAACGACGACATATCAGGAGGCACGAGTTCGTAATTAACAACAAGATGCTTGCGAATTCCAAGAGACTTCGGAACAATTCGTTCGTTGAGCGCAAATGTCGAAAAACTGCCTATGAGACAGTTGTAGATCCTCTTGCACACCGCTGGATACCGTGACGGATTCGACGATATATTGAATTGGATGTGTACCGCGGTTCAAATATATTAAAATTTTCTAGTTTCTTTAAACTTTTCTAGTTCAAAATTTCTTGTTTATAACTACTCTCAATTTAAAAAAGGACTCTTGGATGAAGCGTAATAAAATCCTGATCCTTTAGTAGATGCTTATTTATCTATTAAATAGTTGCTAGGTCACACATGATGACTTTCGCATTAAAATTCAACTACAGAATCCTTCCTTCATGACATCCAATACCTTAATCAGAATCAGCAGAGATAATTTAGCATAAGCTCTGTGCATGGCAGTGCGTATTGGAGTTTACCATGCATCAGGCAGTAAATTCCTTTTAATAGAAATGCTGTTTTACAGGGACACCTTCAAGTGTACGAATATATAAAATATAAATTGTTGTTACACCTGCACTGGGACACCAAATGGTGTACTGGTAAATAAACCATTGTTTTTCTCACAAGGAGGTATAAATACCAGGCAGCATTCTATGTTCTCATCAAACCAAGAAATAGAACCGAATTATTCTCGTAATATTCAAAGTCGTTACGTATGCTTAGTCATCCTAAGTGTGACGACAAACTTCAACAACGGTATACGCGTTTCGCTCTAACGGAGCTCATCAGTACCGTGACTTTAATAATTATCCATATGCACCTTAACACACGCTTTAACAGTGTTTAAAGCTCGAAAAACAGAACTTACCCTTAATCTAAATCATCAGAGGAAATTTAGCATAAGGTCTGTGCATGGCAGAGCGTATTGCAGTTTAACCATGAATCAGGCACTAAATTCCTTTTAGTAGAAATGATGTTTTACAGGGACACTTTAAAGTGTACAAATATATAAAATATAATTTGTTATAACATCTGCCCTGGGACACCCAATGGTGTAGTTATAAATAAATCACTATGCTTTCCTCGCAAGGAGGCATAAACACCAGGCATCATTCTATATAAATAAGTCTTGGTAAAGACTATATAAATAAGTCATTCTATATAAATAAGTCATTCATACGATAAAATAAGTCTTGGTTATTAAAACTCTTACAATTGCTTATATTTGGTTATATTAAGTTCTATACAATAAATAACATACAATCTAATATACATACAACGAGGAGAATAAAATCACGAATCAAACGACTATATACAAATAGGTCGGAAAAAAAAACAAAAGTCTCAAGTTCCAAACCATGTCGCGTTCAACACCGATGTTAGAGATGTTTCCAATGGATCTGAACAACAAGTCCTTTGCTCAAACAATGATTGTCACACGTGGGTAAGTATTTGGACTTCAGAATCCCAGGCATCTTGCCTTGCAGACAACGAATTCTACTGTGGCTACTGTTCGGCTAAGATGAAAAATACGATGAAGAGTGAAATAGAGAGTCTCAAGACAAATATATTGAAACTATCTGGCAATGCAGCGATGTCCACACATGCCTCTTCGTATTGTAATAAGTTTCAACCTCGATACCCAATTCTTCCGCATTCGATTGCCTCTAAGAATGCCAAATCTCCCATCTCTTCTACAGGTATTACTATACATCCTTCAATTTTGCCCAATCAATCAGCTCAATCTTCTGATGTTACTGTCATTGACCATTTGCAACCCAGTATTTCTTTAGTCGTATCAGATAAATCACCTTACATTTCTACCCCTCATTGCGTTTCTACGTCATCATCAGATAATCCATCATCAGATAATCTGAAGGAGCCGCAAATTGTATCGCAGCAAGATGGATTTTGTCAAGTTTATGATAAATCTACCGAGACAGTGACGGAGCCGCAAATTGTTACAACTAATGTATTTTCACTCCCCGACAGCCCACGTCCCGTCCTTCCCGTCTCGTTTCTCAATACATTGTATCCATCAATCAAAATCACCTCCACCAACCTCCACTATCCTTCCACTCATAACCTTTCCTCACATCGCTTGCCACCCTCTTTATTATCATTATCCTCTATGTATCCCGTCGTCAAACCAAATCCCTCCAAATCATCAACTGCCAGCTCTTCTATCGTGATCTCCCAAAAATTCGATGGCGCTCCATCTCTCCTATGTGTCTTCTCCACTAGACTCTTTCGCCACAACACACGGTTTCCGCCTCCGTCTCCTCAATACTAGATCTATTCTCAATAAATCCGATCTTATCCTCAACCTATTCACCAATCAATCCATCGATATCTTCTGCCTCACCGAATCCTGGCACTCAGATTCCGACGACCTTTCCATTCGCCGTCTGCTCTCTACCGGTTGCTCCCTAGTCGAATCCGCCCGCCCCCTCAGCTCATGCCCTTCTAAATTCTCTAATCATGGCGGCATCGTCGCATTCGCGCGTCACCCCGCGTCTCGTCGCAAAATCAATCCCCCTTTCAGTCCTTGCTCTTTTGAATTGCTCATTTGCCGTTATTCTAACCCGATCAATCTAGATCTCGCCATTGTATACCGTCCTGGTTCATCAGCTCCTACTGCCTCATTTTTTACCGAACTCGCTGATCTCCTTTCTCATTGTTCTTTGTCATCAATCCCATCACTCGTTCTAGGCGACTTCAATATCCGCCTAGACAGCCCCTCTTCTACGGATTCCATCCGGTTCATCAACATTCTATCCAACTACAATTACAAACTAATCTCCACTGCCCCCACACATATACTTGGTGGGGCACTCGACATCATCGCTGTCCCCGATGATTTTGCTGCCTACACCTCACTGTCCATCTCTGATCCTGGTCTATCCGATCACTTTCTTATCACCCTTGATTTCACTCACAATCACACCCCTCCTCACAAACTTACAATCCTACGTCGCCCTTGGAGAAATCTTGACCTCTCCCTTCTCCACTCTGCCTTACTCCAATCATCTCTATAATTACACACAATAACATATTCATCTCCTCACGATCTCGCTTTTCTTTTCGACTCTGAACTCACATCTACTCTCGATATTCTCTTGCCCTTCAAGCCTCACCCACACCGTCGCTTGCACCGTGCCTTACGGTTCGACATCCAATGTCGACTATCAAAGCGTCGACTCTGTCATGCTTTTCGAGTATATCACCGCTCTCTCAGAGGTGATTTCCGCTCGATCACTCCGTCTTTCCGTGATTCCTATCTTGCTCTTCGCCGGTCTCATCTCAACCTACTACGTACCAAATGCAACTCCTTCTGGCAGCATAAAATCATCACTTCATTCAACTCTAAGACTCTCTGGCATACTTTTAACTCAATCCTTGCTCGCTCTTCTTCGCCGTGCAACATCAATGCCAATGATTATTCGTCATTTCTCCAAACTAAATTATCCACTTTGCTCTCTCACACCCCGGTCTATATCCTATCCCACTCTGCCCAGTCTAATCTCATCCTTCCGGAACTCTTTCATCTTCTCCCTGTCTCACCTACAGAAGTATCATCTGTCCTCATGTCCTTGCCCAACAAAACCTCACCTGCCGATCCCCTGCCTACTCACATATTAAAATCTATATGCTCATCGATATCCCCATTTCTCACAACCTTGTTTAACTCGTCCATCCGCAGTCGTATCTTTCCTTCACACTGGAAATCCGCAATCGTTCGTCCCCTCCTTAAGAAACAATCGCTCGACCCCTCCCTTCCTTCTAGCTATCGCCCCATTTCACTACTCCCTACTCCTTCAAAGCTCTTAGAACGCCTCATCTTAATACAAATCAACGCTTATCTCTCCTTATCCAATATGTACCCTCTTTTCCAATCCGCTTTCCGCTCTAATCACTCGACAGAAATCGCATGCATAAAAGTGTACAACGACTTACTCATTTCTCGAGACAAGGCTCTATATAGTGTTCTTATCTCCCTCGACCTCTCCTCCGCATTCGACATTGTCGACCACTCCGTCCTCCTTTCTCGCCTTCGTTATGATTACGGCTTTTCTTCCTCCTCCGTAGCATGGTTCGCCTCATATCTATCCGACCGTTCCTTTCGCGTCTGTTCTAATTCATCATCATCCCCTCCCATCCCTATTTTTTGCGGGGTCCCACAAGGTTCAGTTTTAGGCACCCTGCTTTTCTCTCTTCTGCTTGGCGATCTATCTCCGTTTATCAAACCTTACTCCTTTAAGGTCATGCAATACGCCGATGACATTCTAATCTATGCTCATGCACCCGCACATCGCATACACGATATCGGCATTTCTGCCTCCAACTGTCTTTCTTCTATCTACAAACGTCTCTCCAATCTCCATCTCGTTCTAAACCCCGAAAAGTCCAAAATAATGTGGATCCTCCCCCGTAAACCAAACATATCTCCTCCCACTGTATATTTTGCCTCATCAATCATCCCCATAGTCCACAATCTCACTTTCTTAGGCTTCCATTTCGATGATTACCTTTCCCTTAAACCCTTCGTCCGTGAATAAGTCCGCTCATCTAACTTAATTCTCCGTGACATCCGCCGAATCTGCAAACTTATCGACTTTCGTTCTTGTATGTCTCTTCTTTCATCGCTTCTTTTCCCTAAAATCGATTACTGCCTTAGCCTTTTCGCCAATTCTCCAAAATCCATCATCCTACCCCTACAACGAATAATCAACACCGCCGTTCGAGTGCTCTTTCGTCTCCGTCGCTTCGACCACACATCCACATATTTTGCCCAACTCTCCTGGCCCACCATCCACATCCGCATCAAACTCCGCCTTCTTCTCGTTACCTTTCGTCTCATCGCTGTCGGCTCACCATCGTTCATCAACCTTCCTTTCTTAGACGATACTCGCCCCACCTCGCTATCGCTTCGTTCCTGTCATACCCTCTTACTTCACGTTCCTAATTACTCCAACAACTACGGTCTCCGATCCTTCCTCGTCGCCGCCTCACTCACCTGGAATCAACTCTCTCTCGACGTCGGCCGTGCCCCTCCTTTATCACATTCAAACACCTCCTTTGTTCACACCTTCTCGACACCTGATTCACAGTTTTGTTTTGTTGTGATCATGTAAGCGTGCGCTGGCACGCATTTGCCACGTTTAAATAGATCGTTTTTTATATATATCCTTATCATACCAAGAAATAGAACCGAATTATTCTCGCAATATTCAAAGTCCATACGTATGCCCAGTCATCCTGTATTACGACAAACTTCAACAGCTTTAGACGCGTTTCGCTCTAATCGAGCTCATCAGCACCGTGATGTAGACAGTGCGATAACCATGTCTGTTTCTCTTACAATTAATTTAATTGTATAAAATACGTAGACACAGGTAGCTGGTCTTATTTATTAATAAACTTATCTTTCCTTTTATAATTGTTTGCTATTTTATTTTTTATTTTTCAAATTTATAATCTTGCTAAATTTCTAAATAAGTATTTAAGTCATCATATAACGAATTGATAGCATTTTTCTTAATTCGTTATTTTCAATTAATTCTAGACTATAATTTTATCAAAATTAAGACGTTTGCAATTGCATTTTGTTTCCTATAAGTCAATATTTTACTTGAACTTAAAACTTATGACTTCTTCCTGCCCTTAAAACACAGAAAATACATAATTCTATGCTTTTTCATGTCCTAAAAACACCTGGAAAGTACATAATTCTTTGCTTGTTTTCTTAAACGAAACTTATTTTAAACTTGACTTTAATAATTCATTTATTCATCTTCAGTCAAAACTTTGTATCTTCCGTGTCGTAGTAGCATTTTCCTCATTATCTGGAAAACAGTGATCATTGTTTTATTAGTACAAATCCATTCTTCGACCTAACCTCGTTAATAATGTAGTGTCACGCGTCACTTCGCCTTTCAACCTTCAAATAATGTAGTATGCTTATGGCATTCTCATCTACGCTTATTGCTCGCCTTCTAATATAAACAAAATCTCCTAACTATCTATAAAGTGCTAACCGCTGTTTCCAAATATCTAGAAGCCAACCAAATGAAGATCAATTTCGTGAATTAAATCGTTATGTAATTAATTTATCCGGGTATTATAACTAGTCGTCCTATTTTCCTTGACAACAAATATCTAGCCACCGTTAACCACTTGAAATTTCTTCGTTTCCTTTAACAATAGTTATTATTTTCCTCCATTTATTCACCAAGTGCGCTCTTGTTCTTTCTTCTCCGTGATCTTCGATGCATTCATAACAAAATTAATACTGCATTGAAATCGTCTTGTTGGTAGTCGGTTGAATTTCATTTTGTTGAGATATTTCCGGACCTCTTCGACTAACTTGTATTTTAGCTGGCTACATAATAGCTTCAGCTATCAGGTCGCATTACGACAGAAAGCATGCTGTCCAGACAACTCCACAGGGCGCATTACGACAGAAAGCATGCTGTCCAGACAACTCCACAGGGCGCATTACAACAGAAAGCATGCTGTCCAGACAACTCCACAGGGCGCATTACGACAGAAAGCATGCTGTCCAGACAACTCCACAGGATTAATACTATTACACGCCGACAATTAATACTATTACACGCCGACAACCCATTGCTTCTACTCTTTCCCCAACCTGACTGTTGTTTTATCTGGCTAAATAATTCATTTAAATATCTGTTTTATCCTCTTCAACGTATTATGCATTCTGCCGGCCATATCTTATCACACTTTCCACGTTTTTGCCATACATCCAAACAATTCTGCATTCTCAACATGCTACTATTTGCTAACTTTCCCTCATCATTCGAATACTTACAACTCCCCCACCTATCTCAAACTCCCTTATGATTATGCTCAAATGTTTTCTCTAATCCTTAGATCCAGTAATACGGCCTCTTTGCTATTCCAAGAGACTATCAACTTCGGACTTCGCTCATACAATGTAAGTATGACACGTTATAGTTCTCTCCCGGTAAACATCATGTTAACTCAGTCTCTTCATAAATCTAAGAAAATACTCCAGTCCGGTCTTGTCAATCGATCGATCTGATTATCCTCCAAATTGAATTTTGCTCCATCTACATTAAAGAAGCTAATTCAGTCCAATCTTATCTCAATCGATCGATCTGATTATCCTCCAAATTGAATTTTGCTCCACCTACACTATCATTATTTCTGTATTATTTATCCTTCTCCAAAGTTTCTCTCTCATAATATTAACATTTTTTGTGTTTTGTTCTGACAGATTGTAAATTTTCTGAGTTCTTTTGTTTTCTACCAAACTTTTAGTGGACTTGTAAGTGAATTATTCTACGGTAGCCACTTTAATAAATTACTCGCATTAAAATATTTGAGTAAATTTTCCAAACATTGACTTGATAAAAGAGACATAACATACATGCAGCTTCATATCCGAACTTACTGCGATTAGGATCAAAATAGAAACGATGATGTGCATTCGTAAAGAAACATACAGGTGAGGGATATAATTAAGACTGAAATGGGCTTATATATCATTGCCATACTGCATTTAAGGAACTTGTGAGGAGTGACAACCCAAAATCGATAATCAAGGAGAAGAATAAAAAAGAAGAGTTTAAGTACGGTTTCTTTGAAGAACATCTTGCGTCATATTATATGCATATGAGTACATGAATATCCAGAGAGACTAAATATGCGGTTAGGAACATAAATTATATCAAGAAACGTTTTTGCATACTATTCAGTATGCAATTACCATTGACGAAAAGTTAAATTAAATATGTTCGGATAATTCTTCATATTTCACTGTGGTAGATGCCGAATTTAATAGAAACAAACCAAATGACTACCTTTACTAGTTATTATGTAATGAAATTAAACTCACAAGATTGAGTTTTATTAAAATAAATCTACAAATATAATAAATATATTAAAATAAGTCAGCAATACATGTCATTCTTCCCTCTTTATATAATTTTATCGTCCTTGCGTATCGTAATCCCTTAAGTAACCCGGAAGTGTTTGATGTTTCGATGAGCGTCGTAAGTATTGAGGACCGCAGTTTTCGATTATATGAATTTCATGAACTCTAGTGTGTTTACATGGTAAATCGTTATGAATAAATTGAGCGTCATTATTTTGGTTAATATCTGTGATTGATGCTTCACTCAAAATTAGTCTTGTTTCCGTAATAATATTCGATACAGTTGTGATCCTTCCGTCATATTGAGAAATCTAACTATAGTAAGGATTATATCGTGTAATTTGCCTTTTAATAAAAGATTGTAAGGGCGCAGTTTTCGCTGACCAAATTATTCTGTTGTATCGTTCGACTAGACCGTTACCCTCAGGATGGTGTGCAGTTGAAAAACTTTGTGCTGTTCCGTGCGATAACAAAAATTGCCACAATTCCTTTATTAAGAAGGACATACCTCGATCACTATCAATGTATGTAGGTGAAGCAAATAGACAAAATAAAGACTTCAAACACTGTATTATTGTCGATGACGAAGTATCTTTGCACGAAAAAACGAAAGGATGTATTGAGCATATTCAATATTGATCATCTCGAAAGGTCGCGTCGATTTGATTAATTGACTCATTGTATACGGCTGATAAAAGCGAGGTTTCAAACGTTTGAAAACTTCACATTTATTGACCACATCATTTACATAAGCTATTCCGAAAGGAAAATTCATCATTTTTTTAAATGATTGAACCATAGGATTTCCACGTTGCACAATGAATCGTGCAAACGATATAAAATCAAGGAAAGTTTGTTTTCAAAAAATGTGCGATGGACGATCAAAGAATAGTGTTTTTGGAATGGAAAAGGCGGATTTTGGTAAGAGTGTTAACTGTTCTGCTGCTGAAGCAGACCAAGAGGTAAACGTTTTGTTGTCTAATTCTAAACAGGATGCCGGGGCACTTCCCCCCATCCCCATAAAAAAATTGGTGATTACTTTAAAACAGCATATTGCTAGAGATAATCTTTAAATACCTTCCTTCACGTCTTCGTAAATGATCATAATAACCGTATTTTGTTCAACTCTGTCCGTTTGTACAAGTCTAGTATAAAGATTTCTTTTACAACTACCGATCTTGCCAACGAATACAGTAACTTTTTTGAGAAGAATCTTACACACTTAGAAAAGTTGAAATTTAAGTCTGTCCAGGCTTCTGTTACAATAAGTAATTTCCCTCCTCACTTAGAGGTGAGGCTTTGAACTTACTGAAAACACTATACAAACTGCCGTAGTTTCGTCAGGTGAAAATGATAGCTGGCCATGATTTACCGATTGCCTTTTGTTCTGTTGACTCCGGTCATGCTTAGATTCTAGCCATGTCTGCATATAACCCCTTCCTAGGGTACAACCTGAAATTTTTTATCTTAGAATAAGATAACATGACCAACCCCCACTGCAATGCATGTCATCAGAGGGGGCGTTGGGGATCTACATGCACTACCCCCGAAAATTTGTGGAGTCTGTAGCTCCGACTTCTGTGTTAACCTTCTGAAGGGGTCGAAATTAGAGGCTTCCCTTGTCTTCTCGAATTGTAAAAGTGACCATCCAGCATGGTTCCGGAAGTGAAATTATTTTAAAAGCTATAGAAGAACTTACATGAGCCAAGCTCCCAAATATGCAAAGCCGTCTACTGATTCAGTTTGCGTTGCAGCTTCCAGGATGACGGATACGGACATTATTCGATTACTAGATTCCAATAAGAGGAATATCCTCAGCGAAATGAATTGTTTGATTTATAATCTATTGTCCTCACTTCTCACACCAACGGAAATACCCAAGCATTCGGTACTGGAATCAAAGACAAGGGGGCGTCAGTCAACATTATTCCCCCTATTAAACTCGGAAAGATGTATAAACAGAGAAAGGCCTCCCTGGGAAATGAAGATAAAGCCCGTTGGCAAGTGCCTACTCTGCACGGCGCTAGTGGCGGAGAGGGCAACCTTTCTGCCCCTGGCTCCGTCTAGGGGAAGGCAATCCCACTCATCTAACCTAACACAATACAGAGTACTCGTGAGCCTTTTTCACTGAATATCCTTCATTGGAATTCGGGAGGAGCTTCTGCCCTTAGACTTCTATCTGGTAGAGATGCGTATGTTATAGTCTTTCAAGAGAAGGAGATTACACTTTGATCCTATCAGAGTGGTTTTGTTTCAGGCAGCTATCCAACGCTTCCCCAGAATTGGTAATGAGAGTCTAACCGAATTTAATTCCTACATATCTTCGCAAGCTACCGCGATGCTTTCGACAACCTACAAAGGTCGTATTTACAATCCCACTCTGAATATACCCATGACCTAAGCATATATGCTCCGTCTCCCCAATCTCTCTGCTTCTGCCAGGTAAGTTCTCTCGAAAGAATATTGTAGCACTAGATATAGGTTCCAACTGGGTACGGATAAGGCAAGCATTGTTTCCATTAGTCCAAACCAGTCTTCCTTCTGGAAGATATTCACGAAGGAGAAGTTTGTCTGTTGGAAGGATAGAACCTTGGGCTGGATTGGAAAAATAGGTCTAATAGTGTTTTGGAGGAGTCACTATCCCTACACAATTATGGAGCCACTCAATCGCCTCAACCAATCCCACCTTGAGGAGACTTCAGGAGTAGAGATCTATCTGTCACATATATTCTTAACTCCTGAGACCTCTTCCGGGCACCTCCAGATCCGTCGTTCCACTCTCTTCTCATGTCTGTCTTTTGACAGCCGAACAAAGAGAAGTGGCCGTCATAATCATTTTAGCCTCTCCTTCCTATGTGGCCGGCATCAACATTAGTAGATGTGTTTTTATTCCAAAGAAAAATCCAGTCTCTTGTCCTAGAGACCTGCGGCCCATTTCGATTCAGAATTCCCTCGTGTCAGCCTACGAGAAAGCACTTGGGGGTGTGGAGTAAGAGAGTATGACGGGAACGCAGCGATATCGACGTGTGGTGAGTGTCGTCTAAGAAAGGAAGGTTGATGAACGATGGGGAGCCGACAGCGATAAGACGAAAAGTTACGAGAAGAAGGCGGGGTTTGATGCGGATGTGGATGGTGGGCCATGAGAGTTGGGCAAGATATGTGGATGTGAGGTCGAAGCGACGGAGACGAAAAAGCACTCGAACGGCGAGTTGAAGATCCGCTGTAGGGGTAGGATGATGAATTTTGGAGAATTGGCGAAAAGGCTGAGGCAGTAATCGAGTTTAGGGAAAAGAAGCGATGAAAGAAGAGGTATACATGAACGGAAGTCGATAAGGGGGCGGATACGGCGGATGTCACGGAGAATTAAGCTAGACGAGCGGACCTTGTTGCGGACAAAGGGTTTAAGGGAAAGGTGATTATCGAAATGGAAGCTTAGGAAAGTGAGATTGTGTACTATGGGGATGATTGATAATCCAAAAGATACATGGGGAGGAGATATGTTAGGTTGATGGGAGATGATCCACATTATTTTTGACTTGTCGGGGTTTAGAACGAGACGAAGATAGGAGAGACGTTTGTAGATAGAAAGACAGTTCGAGGCAGAAATGCCGATATCGTGTATGCGAAGGACAGGTGCATGAGCATATATGAGGATGTCATCGGCGTATTCCATGACGCTAAAGGAGTAAGGTTTGATAAACGGAAGAGATGCCGAGTAGAATAGAGAAAAGCAGGGGTCTTAGGACTGAACATTGTGAGATTTCGAAGAAAATAGGGATGGAATGAGATTATGATAAATTTGAACAGACTCGAAAAGAACGATAGAATAGATATGAGGCGAACCATGCTACGGAGGAGGAAGAAAAGCCGTAATCGAAACAACGACGAGAAATGAGGATGGAGTTGTGGATGATGTTGAAAGCAGAGAAGAAATAAGCAGGTCGTCGTATACTTTCATGCAGGCAATTTCTGTGGAGTGATTAGAGCGGAAAGCGGATTGATAAAGCGGGTACAGATTGGATGAAGAGAAATACACGTTTATCTGTATTAAGATAAGGCATTCTAAGAGCTCAGAAAGATTAGGGAGGAGTGTAATTGGGCGATAGCTAAAAGAAAGTTAGGTATTGAGCGATTGTTTCTTAAAGAGGGGATGAACAATGGCGAATTTTCAGTGTGAATGGAAGATACGACTGCGTATGCACAAGTTAAACAAGGTGGTGAAAAAAGATTATATGGATGAGCATATGGATTTAAGAATGGGGGTAGGCAGGGGATCGGCAGATTAGGTTTTGTTGGGCAAGGACATGAGGACATAGGAGACTTCAACAGGTAATACAAGGAGAATATGAAAGAGTTCCGGGAGGATGAGGCGAGGCGAGTAGCAGTGAGATGGAATGGAGACAGGTTGTGAGAGAGCAACGTGGATATTTTGGTATGAAGAAATGACTAATAATCATGGGTATTAATGTTGCAAGACGAAGAGGAGCGAGAAAGGATTGAGTTAAAAGTATGCCAGAGAGACTTAGAATTGAATTAAGTGTTGATATTATCCTGCCAGGAGTTGCATTTGGTACGTAGTAGGTGTAGATGAGATCGGCGAAGAGCAAGATAGGAATCACGGAGAGACGAAGTAAGCGAGCTGATATTACGTCTGAGAGAACGTTGCTAGATTCGAAAATCATGACGGTGTCGACGCTTTGAGTGTAGGCATTGGATGTCAAACCATGGGGAACGGTGCAAGCGACGGTGGGGTGAGGCTTGAATGACAAGAGAAGATCGAGAGTGGATGTGAGTTCAGAGTCGAAAAGAATGACAAGATCGTGATGAGAGTAAGATTTTACTGCGGGAGAAGATAGAGACGTTTTGAGTAAGGCGGAGAGGAGAAGTGGGATAAAAGATTTTTCCTAGGTCGACGTAGGATGTTAGGTGTGTGAAGCGGGGAATGGTTAACAGTGTGATTAAAGGTGACGAGAAAGTGATTGGATGGACTAGGATCGGAGATTGACAGTGAGGTGTAGCCAGCAAAACGATCGGGACATCGATGATGTCGACGCCAAGGATATGTGTAGGAGCAGTGGAGATGAGTTTGTAATTGTGGATAAAATGTTGATAAACCGGGTGGAATCGGTGGAAGAGGGGCGATCGAGGTAGATGTTGAAGTCAATAAGAACGAGTGAAGGGATGGAGGACAAAGAACAGTGGGAAAGGAGGTCAGCGAGTTCGGTAAAAATAAGGAGATAGGAGCTGAAGAACCAGGACGGTATACAAAGGTGAGATCCATGGCGATCGGGCTAGAAGAACGACAAGTGAGCAATTCAAAATAGCAGGAACTGAAAGGGGGAGTATTTTTTGAAAAAAAAACGCAGAGTGAGGGGCGAATGTGACAATGCCGCCATGACTAGAGAATTTAAAAGGGGGTGAGCTGATGAGGCGGGCGGATTTGCTAGTGAGCAACCGGCAGAGAGCAAACAGCGAATGGAGAGGTCGTCGGAATCGGAGTGCCAGGATTCGATGATGCAGAAGAGATAGGTTGAGGATGAGATCGGATCACCACCGTGTGTGGTGGTGATAGGGGCTAGCTGAAAATGCACATAGGGGATATAGAGCGCCATCTGTTTCTGGGGCGGGTGTGGACAACTTGAAAATTTCCGTCTGATGTTTCAGATGGAGAGAGATGTTTCGCCGTTTTTCTCGCGACGCGGTTTTTGATGCGGGCAGAAGAGATTTGAGCGATTTCGGAAGAGGTGCAATCGGGGAAAATGCGAGTGGATGTGGACATTAGTTTAAATCGTTCATGAGGACAGAGGATGCGTAAGAGCGATGCTTGAAACCAATTTTCAGGAGAGGGGTTTGATAAGGATTATATTAAGACGATTTGTTTAGACAAATGAATACGACATGAGAGTAGTCGTTGAAAAAGGATGGTTTATCTGCGGGAACAAGAGACGAGTTGATGGATCTGAATGTGTAAACATCGTGGTCATGACGTGCTTGTGTAGATAAAGAGGTGAAAAGTGTGAATTTATTGACGATGACCCAACTAACGATCTCGAGAAGAAAAAAATCAGTTAGTATTCAAGCTTATCTTACACTTTCCAGAATAAGGTAGTCTACGTCTGGAAACTGTTTATGATCACCTTTAAAATTCACTGATAAAATTGCTCCGATGCGTGTGATTTCATCAATTGTTAGACTACTTGCATGGATAGATCTAGGGCTCAGACAGTTGTCGATTGTTCGTAATAGCTTGTAGAAGTTATCTCGCTGTCAACATAGTATCTACGCCCATTATAAATAGTGGAGATATCTTTGTACCAGATTAAAAGCTTTAAAAAGGCGATAGATAATAATCTAAAATCGTCTATGAAATCAATCGAAGCCCTAAAGTATCTTGGTCCTATATGGGTCGTAACAGAACTCTTAATAATAAATTAAATACGTGCACACAGCTGAAGACGTACTAACTACAACGTTGATATTGTCAAGAGTCTTGCTTCATCATTTTCATCGAATTATTTTCCTTCCTATTCAAATTGGTATCACAGAATGTTAATTTATTTCCTGTATCTGTTGATGCAGTCCAAATAATCCTCGCCAAGGGAAATCCATTTAGTGCTTCGGGACCTGAAGATATATCGCCGTTTCTTCTCAAAAGATTATCTAATTTCTTAGCTCCTTTTCTGGCCGAGGTATTTTGCAATAGTATTATTGCTGGTATTGTCCCTGACGTTTGGAAATTTGCGATCATTGTTCCAATTCCAAACTTTTGTAGCTCCGTAAGTGAGTATTCTTTCTATTGATTTATACGATGCTTAGTCAAAAGTAAAAACGGATTTTTAGCTGACTGAACGCAAAGGAAATGTCTGACTATAACATCGAGAACATTCTATATTTATTCGGGTTATTGCCTACGGAACAAGTCCGGTCATCCACTGACTATTTCATAGAACACGTTGAATACTCTGCCGAGTCAATTACCTTTTCTTTGTGTTTCATCCAATTTAATCGGCCATTGAAATCATTAAGTGAATGTGATGAAAAAATGAGCATTGCTTCAATTATCTTTAATATATATTGATTGTATCCATGAGTTGAAATATATTTATTTAACGTGGCAAATGCGTCCCAGCTTCACCCTTACACGTCCACTAACAAAGAAAAAATGAAAAAATCAAGCAGATAAATTGTTTAAATGGAATCAGATTAGGCATTTGAAGCAAGGCAGGGAGGTTGATCAGTTATCTGATAGCGGATGATTCCAAGAAAAAGGAACAGTCACAAGGAAGGAGCGGAAGGCAAAAGAGGTAGAGTCGATTTGGGACATGTAAAAGAAGGGAATTACGGGAACACAAGAAACAGCAAACGAGAGAGAATTATAAAGAAAAAAAGGTTGAAAAAGGAAGGTTATGAAAATTTATGAGACGGAAAGCAATGAAAAGAAGACGAATTTGAACACGAAAATAAATGGTAGGCAAATTGATAGAAGCAAGATGGTGGGGTGTATGATCAAAACGACGAAGACGGAAAAGAATTCTGACGGCTGCGTTTACGATGCGTTGTAGGGGAATAAGATTGGATTTATGTGAGTTGGAAAATTGACTAAGACAGTAATCAAGTCTTAAGAAAATGAGAAGATTTGAGGGTCGTAAAAAGAAATCGGTCAATCTACGAATTTGACGAAGGTTGTTGATAATCAAGGTAGATAAGCGTACTATATCTCTAAATAAAGGTTGAATCAAAAGTCGGTTGTCGTAATGGAATCCTGAAAAACAAGATTATCAACGATAGAAGAATTTTAAAAGATAATGATATGGAGGGTGGTTATAAGCCGAGGCATCGAGGTAGGATCCACATAATTTGAATTTATCAGGATTCAATTGGGCATGCTTTTATTAGCAGTTGTTCAGTGAAAATCAGTTAAAATGTCCTAAGTCAACTTTTCACATAAATATATAAATATATCAAAATGCTTTGTTTTCAATGAAAGTGGAAAATGAATGTAAGTTTCAAATCCCTTGTTGTCTAATGTTTGTATAAACGATCCTCCTGGTGCATTATCTAGTAGCTACTCAATTATCTACGTAGATGAATTAAAGATATTGAGGACAGTTGATGACATAACAGACACTGACCTGATCATACATAATTTTGAGGCCCACATGGGCCTCAAAAAATATGTCACATTGTTATTGTTATGTATCCGTGGATTGCGATCGGCCCATCACCTATCTGACGAGATGATAGTGTTAACCATTCTATCCGGGCGACGATACGTAGAGCGGCTTGCTCTTAAGCACATCGAAGCAGATTTGGCCAGTGACATGGATAGACGAGATCTGATCCTTGCCATACAAACAGAGTACTGATCATTGTGCTTGTCTGCCAGTTTCTTTGCGATGGTCTTCAGAACCGCAGTAGCCTGAGTTCCCATTCCCCCAACTGATACCATAATGAACGGAACGAAAGACGAGCGTTCGACAAGTTGTACCCTTTCAATATATTTCCTTGATTTCCATCTTGCATTATATTTGTACGATGATACGGTACTGGCATTTGAAGGAGCTAATGTATTGAATATGCAAATGTCCAAAAATGACCGCTCCAGACGTGTGCCAAACAAACCACTCAACAACCACATCCAATCGCGCATCATGATCACTTGTGGTAGTCCCAACTTCAAAGATAATATTTGGATGAACCGGTTGTAGAACAGGCTCTACTCCAACATCATGGCAGATCTCGGTTTACGTTTCGGCAATAATATCTCGAATTATATTATGCCTAATCATGGGAAGTCCCCCAGTTGGAAAGGACAGTGCACGTGACATGCTCAATGTCTCTCCATATGAGTACACGGTGAAGCTGTCTGACGGCAGTCGGTTATATCGCACTGATATCGCGTCTCGAAACTCTCTGCAGCTCATGCAACTTTCTTTATCGTCCAGATAGGGCATACACAGCCATGATGATGCACCCTTCTCACTGCCAAATTTTAACGCGACTCTAACTTCAAGAGATAGCTTGTCTTGCATAGTACTTAACTTTTACTTTACCTTGATACTTTCTTCATCTCTTAAAGATTAAAATATAGAATGTTCCTCTTCAAAACATTCTTCAGCACTTCTGCCTGTCAGAAATGGCTGACAAATTCTGAGTGACCTCTAGTATTCCAGTGATGTGCCGATAGTAGGGTCGCGGATTCCGAGTCCTTCATCTCTCAATGGCAGCCCATAAATGACTTCCTCCTCTGATGAAGTTGACACTTTACCCAGTATTTTTGGAATCAGTTCTTTTTGAATTGCATCGCTTAATATCGTAAAGTGAGTTGGTGCCAGTGGACACGTACGCATCACATACAACCATCTGAATTGCAGGGTCTTTGTAAATGCCGAATATGCTACCTATGCATCTATTTCTGCTATATTCGCTAGTTTCCCAACATCCGAAACCCACACCTTTACATTTTCCTCAATCACCTCAGCAACATAGTCATCCGCTTCAATCGGGGATCCCAACACTTCAGATCCTGTACTTGTCACAATGACTCATGTGCCTTCGAATGCTAACAAGGCATCTTTTTCAATCTTTGGATGAACCAATAGCTTGCATTTTGAGGCATTTGTCTTAAATCCGTAGCCTTGTCCAATGCTTGTAATTTCCTGACACACTAATCTAATACTACTTAGATTTCCAATGCAGGTAGCATCATCTGCATACGAGTGGTGAAGAACTTCAGGGACTTTAGCTTTAAGCGACCTAATAAGGGGAATCGTTGCGGCAGCATATGCTAACATTGCCAACGAATCTCCATGTGTGAAGCCTTCGCGTGACCACAGTATATCATCGTCAATCAGAAGTTCAGCATCATGCAGATAGTAATTTTTCGGAATGAATTGTAGTGAAGGGCATATTTGATTAATGTTTCGTAGTGTTAATGCTCTGTTGACTGTGTTGATGAATGTTAAGGAGTGCTCTGTTGACGAGTGCTCTGTTGACTGTGTTGACTGAGTGTTAATGCTCTGTTGCTAAGACGGCATGCCGTAAAAGCGTCAGTACTCCATGATCTATGTTGTTTGATGCAACCCTAACTGTAAACTTAGCCAACGCATTCGCGAGCATTCGGGAGTGAGACCCAAAACTGGTCAGCATAGCTTTCCAGGATCTGGCATCTAATCCAGATGAACCAGCACTCCCAGTAGTTTTTTGCTGCCCGAATGATGATATCTTCGTCGAGCACCGTAAAACGAGCAGGGTGGTTCGGCTGCACCTGGAAAAACATCACATATCATTACATCCAGTATTGAATCATGAGATTCGGGGTGCAACTTCTCTAGGATCTCTGTCAACCGTAACGCCATCGATTTCGGATAAAGCATCCACTGTACCCAATGATCGATCATCATTTAGAATAGATACCGCCGATTTGACCGGACCAGATTTTATCAATCGAATAAACCGCTTATTCCGGTCTTCAGATCGCGGTGTACCGATCTGTTTTTCAAGATTCACCTGCAAAATTCGTGCTTCGTCAAATAACTCTACAGCTTTATTCTGCTGCCACATATAAAGGCGTCGTTCAAGAGCTTTTCGGATATGGGATATTTTTCTAGATCCAGTATTCTGCATGACCAACTTAGAGAATAACACAGCCAATTTTAGCGCATCCTTTTCGTGGGAGCTACCACGAGCAACAGTACTGTAAAAAAGAAATTAAAGTGGATATTATTGCATCGCTGGCTGTACACTTTGGTAAAGCTACGAGGTTCGGACGCCACTAATAATAATATAGGCTTTTTAAATTTCCATACATGCCCACGAGTTTCTCGTCTATCATTCACGGATAGTAAGCAGGAGAGATCCCCAAAACTATCGAAAACAATTTTGACTGCAGTTGATAAATCAATGGCCGATCTGCGATAACTTTGAAGATGAATTCGTTTGTCAAATATCTATTAGTCTATGAAACTGATAGTAGTTTAAAATATTCCATTATAGAAAATTACTCAAATATTTTGCATAACATGCTGATTTTAGTGCTAATATTTAGTTAAAATATTTGCAATATAGTTTTAGGATTTTAGTTCAAATATTTCGCACAACATACTGATTTTAGTGTTTAAGTTTGAACATAGATATCATCCCTCGTTAATCTATAGTAAATACGTGTCACTTTGTGTCATTCATAAAATGGAATGCCTTTTTTTAATCATAATGCTGACTAAATTTTACTTTAAAGCATTTTCCAGTACGTTTAAATTAAAACTGTAATTATTCCATTGTAATTAAAACGTTACTATTAAACTGTAATGTGCATTAATTACGAGTTATCTAGAGCTTACAACCGAGCTTTTGAATGACGAGAGGAATGATTGAGTTGGACACCCTTGATATGTAAATCTTGATTGCACAATGATATCGAATAGGGTTTCCAGTTAACCTCGTTTATGATTTTATCTATCATATTAGAGCTGAACTCTAAGCTTTGCATTACCTCTAGTTTAACTAAACGATGGCTTTACTTATAATGTCATTAAAATTCACAACTTTAATTTACGAATACATCGCTTGATGCTGCCCAAACCAAATGTTTGGACAAAGTTATTTTTAATTTATAATTTCCAAAGTGTATAATTCCCTTCTGGTAACCTTTACTATTTTGATGTTGTAGATTTAGCGATATTGCAATCAATGCTAAATTTCACGAAAATCACTCTTAAAATTTGATGGCATCAAAAGAACTATCACAATAGTCGAAAATTGGTGAAATACAAAATATCTATTTTATTTATTTTAATTATCATTTTCTTAATTTTTTTAAGATTTTTTTGACTGGATTAAAAATTCTTTACTTATAACTGCATACAATCTGGTGATGAATACAGTTGCAATCGAAAATTCATTGAATAGATTATGTTCCCTCGCTCGTCAACTTCTAAAAAAATATTATTTTAATTATTTAGTATTATTTTAAATCAGCAAATCATATAATTTTATTAATTTACAGACATTTCACACAAATTACTATTAAAATTAAGAATTATTTCTTTTAATTTATATTATTTGACCAACTTATCGATATGTATAATTAGTCTTTGTGTTAAACACTTGAAAATGTACAATCCACAAAGAAACCTCACGAAACGTTAATTTCATTTGCTATTAAACAATAGCAAATGAAATGTGCTGTTAAAATAACTATTCATGTGCTGTTAAAATAACTATTCATGTGCTGTTCTCTATGCTGATGATTTAAAAATCTGGCGTCCCATATTTTTGGACCCAGATGTAGACATATTGCAGAATGATATTAACACCATAAATGATTAGTTGATTTTGAACGGCTTAAAATTCAATTTGAAAAAGTATGCCCTACATTTGCATATTAAGACGTCCGGCCGAGTCAGCTCATATTTATCATATAAACAAAAGTGTTATTCTTAGGACAAACTCATACAAGGATTTAGGTGTTTATGTATGTTCTAACTTATCGACACATTTACATACTGACACTGAAGTGCCTGATCCGCCTAGCTTTTGTTTATATTTACATCTCACGCTTCAAAACTATCTCACAAGCACTTATTTTGATCATCCTCCTATATGCTTGCCGGCCTGTTACCCAATCACCTTACAAGAACGCAATAATATAGAGTATATCTTCCGATCAGCAACTAAAATGGTAAAAGAGGTTAGACATATGGAATAACAGGATCGGCTCTCGAGTTTGGGAATGAGATCACTTCGATATCTGCGAGACAAGGCAGACCTGTGCCTAGCCTGGCAGATTTTACACGACAATCGCCATGCACTCAGATCACTAATGTATACGCGTGAATAACCTCACTTCGTGGTCATCGGTTCATGCTAAAAACATAACGATTACGCTACAAACGAACATCCCTATAATTCCAGCGAATCGTTAATAATCGGAACCACATTGCTGACTCAACAGTTGCATCCTCGAATCTGGCTTATTTTAAACGAAATCTGGAGGAAGATCCCTTTTTGAATACGAAGACCGAGTCAGAGGTCATATAAACAATAGCAAATACCATCTACATTTACTTTTTCTGATTATGACACAACTTGTAATGAGCATTGCTGCTCACTTTGTTGTCCATTGATAATAATAACTATTAAAATCACGCTTCGAAATATTTACAATATCAATTATTGCAACCTATCGTAGAAATCAACCCATAATCAACCGTAGAAAATTCCCAAGGATAAAATCACGATGTTGATAGATTACGCGACATTTTTTCTCAGCTTTGCAGAAAGATTACGAGGAGATTGCAAGTTGTTTGAACCTACGCAAGGTGTTTAGATTAGGAAAGAAATTAACTGATAAGCCTCGACTATTGAAGGTCGTAATGATCTCTATTTATCATGCCAATATCTTATTAAAGCGTGGATATTATTAGTATACAACAGCCGATGAGCGGTGGCTCGTTTGGCTGGATCTCAATGTAAAAAAAGTACAATGTCAGTAAAACAAAAAAAATCCAAATCAGGTTCGACTTCCTATGAGAGCGATACACTCTTCAGCGCACGCCGAAATTCTCGGATGTTCCGGCATTCAATTGCAGATGACGGGAGTCTGTTCCAACTGTTTATTACTCGATCTCTGATATCCTGATAGTGTCGATGGACTTTTCTACGATGTTTGAGCGTTAGTCGATGTCCACGTAATTTCTCGGAGTTGCGTAGGCAAAACATGAAGTTGAGGGGATGAGTGAGCGATAAAATTGCCCTCCATACCAGCATAAGATCAGCTTTTACCAAACTTTCACAAACCGTTGAAACACCTAGGATTTCTAACTTCTGGTCAAACGGCAGGTCTTTGACAGTGGGAACAAGACGAGTAGCCGACCGGAGAATTGATTCGTAAGCCACAATGTTCTTGCACAGATGTGGATACGCTGCGGGAGATGCGTATAGCATTCGAGATTCGATGAGGGCCTTGTATATTATTCTGAAGCTACATGCCTCTAGTGATCCAAAAGATCGTTTAATGATGCTAATAGATATCGATTGAAGGGAACCAATACACGTATTCTTTTCGCGATCTCGCATTAAAGGACCATATGAAGCTTAGGAAAGCAAATGAAGAATTGAAAAGTCGTTTAGCTAGTGGTGTAGTTTACATTTTTGTTCGAAATTTTCGCGTTGTGAAATGGCGGCCGACAGTTCGATTGGTTTCGATGAAGCATTTATGAGCAAAACTAACAACGAATTTTTACAACCTGGTCGGATTGTGTATCTCCCGATAGTTTCTTCAAGCAGTAGCAGTCGAGAAATGTGTCCTCTGTTAGAATGCCTGGTTTCATTCGAAGGTATTTTTGAGGCGAAACAACAAACAGATATTGTTAGTAATGTTTCACGGCATTGGTCAATCGGTTATTCGAATTTCCGTAGTTTGATAAATCAAGGTCGTAGAACTTAAGCAACATATTCTGTCACATTCGTACGATTTTTTCTGGATAACTGAATCCTGGTTACCCTTATTAGCATTCCAGTTATCAGCTGCTACGAGCTGATCGAATATCTGGTAAGTGTGGAGATGGAGTTGCTTCGTAAACTCGCAACAATTTCATTATATCAAATATCATCTCAATGTGACGAATATGGATCGTTTAAGAGTTTGTGTTTTTATGCTAACTGTAAGTCCGTCAGTCTTAATATTTGCGTTATATATCGGTCCCTATCAGTTTCAATAAATTTTGATGCTTTAAAGCAACTGTTGAGCTCTTTGTGCATTAGCAAACATCTTATACTCGTTGGCAATTTCAGTCTACCAAAATCAAACTGGTCAGAATCTCTCTCTTCACTGAAGGTAGCATTGATGAACAGGATTTATCCGAATTCCTAGTTGCTGAACTGCTTCTAATTCATCATATATACAAACCTACATGTAGTTCGTTAAGGCCGGGCTCTATTTAGCATTTACCAAATGTATCAGTGGCATATAGAGTTAGTTATCTGCCACCTATCGGTAGCAGTGATCATTGTGTACTCGTTTTAGCGTCTACTCATAGCATTCATTTCTTTAGTAATTGTGAGAAAGTATTTAAGTGTCATTGTTAAAAGGTCAAAATTGAAGACATTTTAAATTTTAGTAAGCTTTATCCACTTCGCGTGATAGGTGAAGATAAGGATCTACTTAATCAGATTTTGGATTATATAATGAATATTTAGAAACATTCCCTCCAACACGTGCAATTTCTTCACAATCTAAATTTACCGCTTGGTTTGATAAAGATCTGAAGCTTATGTTGAAAACTCGTAATCACCTTTGGCACATGTCACGTTCAGATTCGAATCTAATTCCTCATATAGAGTAATACGAAACTTATGTACAAGGCTAAAACCGAGAAATCGGAATGAGTTCGAAGTCCTTATTGCGATTCAGGCTTGGGAACAGCCTAAACAGTTTTGGGCATATGTTCGACCCAATAGAATTATTCATTCTCTAATCAATTCTATTAAAACAGTGAATGGTGTATTGACTAATAAAATTGAAATTCCTGAAACTCTAACTTCGGGCTTTTCTCTTCCGTATGATGATTATGTGAAAACTGATATTAATTAGAGATTGGGAGCTATTCCACAACGATCAACAACTTCTAAAATATATTCCAGTGAAGTTGATGCGTACTTAAGAAATCTTGATCCCCATAGCTCAACAGGCCCAGATGGCATTTCTCTGTTCCTTCTAAAAACTGTCTTCATATATTGCTCCATATATTGCCAAACTCTTCCAATCCAGTATTTCCAAGTCATAGGTTCCTAATTCGTGGAAGTCTGCAATTATTGTCCCAATTCCAAAGAAATCGATACCGTCATCTTGCTTAGACTATAGACCTATAAGCCTAACAAGTTCCGTATGTAAAGTTATGGAGAGATTGATTGCCCGTAGAATTTTGCATCATTTAGATGATCACAGGATTATTACAAATTCACAGTACGGTTTTCGTTCCAAGCGGTCGTGTCTTACTAACCTGTTATCAGCCCGTGAACTGTGGACTGAGGCGACTAGCTTAGGTAAATACGTTGGCGTTATATTCTTAGATTTTTCAAAGGCATTCGATCAAATTCCGCACTTATGTCTAATTAATTTGCTATATTACTATGGTGTACCTTGTATCATCTGCAATTGGGTTCGGGAATTCCTTAGTCGACGTTTCTACAAAGTTAGAGTAGGGAGCCACATTTCCACTATAAGATATGTAAATTGTTGAGTCCCTCAGGGTACGGTATTGGGTCCTCTTCTTTTTATCACATTTCTAAATGACTTATTATTACGTATCTAAAACCCATGCTTAGCCTTTGCCGATGATGTAAAACGGTGCATTAGAGATAGTAAACTGGATGCTAAACTGTTACAGAACGACCTTGACCGCATTTATGAATGGAG
The DNA here is from genome assembly GCA_012934845.2 of Pomphorhynchus laevis. Taxonomy (NCBI): domain Eukaryota; kingdom Metazoa; phylum Acanthocephala; class Palaeacanthocephala; order Echinorhynchida; family Pomphorhynchidae; genus Pomphorhynchus; species Pomphorhynchus laevis. The sequence continues at coordinate 232,083 of WNNJ02001668.1, read as the reverse complement.
TGAAGCAACGCAGATGAAGTTAAATATAAGTAAATGCGTATGTATGAGATTAGGTAGCATTGTGATCGATCATAGTTACCACATTGGAGTAAAGATACTTACTATTGTCGGAACAAAAGGATCTGGGTGTAATAATACACAAGACACTAAAAACACGTTTGAATACTGACTTTGCTCACAGTAAGGCAGATTGAGCCATGCATTGCATCAAAAATTGCTTCTCGAGAATGAATCCTTTTGTCTTCAAACTACTTTATTGTTCTTTGGTTCGTCCACATCTTGAGTATTGCATTCAAGCTGCTTTTCCACGTACTAAAAAAATTACCGATCTTGAATCAGTGCTTCGTTGTGGGTATCGAATTTGCTTTAATAATTCTTATTCGTATGAGGACTGATTATCCTTGTTAGCCTTGGCAATGTGGGCATTTGTCAAATTTTTTGAAGGATATTCCACAAATGTTATAAAGTTCAGAACTACAAATTGTCGTAGACATCGCCTAACCCTCTATAAATTTCCTCCTGGTAAAAATCATCGAATAATGAGACACTCCCACCGTGTAATTAACATTTGGAATGCACTACCTGAGGAAATTGCTTGTGTCTCCAGCTATTCACATTTTAAACTTCAAGTGAGGAAGTGGATTCATGACTGCTCGAACATCAATCAGTGTTGAACTACCCATTCGGCTGATTACATTCTACACTTCATTTTTTTATTTTTTATTTTTTTAAATATCGACAGTGAACAAAGTGAACAGCCATTTGCGGCTTTGTCTTGTAGTCGATCATAATAATACATTTTATAATGATCAAATCACAATAGATCCATAGAATAAGTACTTTTAAAATTTAAATTTTATAAGTAGAATTTAAATTTTAAAGCTTTGCAGATAGAATTGCTTATCCAATACATGGATCAAATGAGTAACAAAATTCCTTCAACAGATAAGGATCCTACAAAGGTATCGATAAAACGAAGGCGAAATGTACAGTTCCCTCCTGCACGTGTAAAACGCATTATTCAGAAGAACGAGAAAATAGGCAAGCTATCTAGTTGTGTGCCTGTAATGGTATCCAGAGCGCTTGAGCAATTCATCGAACAACTTGTCGGATCCGCATGTGAAATTACATTAAGTAGAGGAGCAAAGACACTAACTCCACTTCACATCCAAGAATTAGTGTCAATTCGATCAACTCGATTTTCATTTCTCCAAAATTGTGTGAAAAAGTCTTCTATTCAAGAATGTCTTGGTCAATCAACATCGTCTTACCGTAAATCTTGCGGTACTCGCAGCAAATTGTCGATGGTTGAGATTCATAATCAATTTAGGAATAATAGTTGGACACAATTGCAGTCAAAGAATGATCCTTCCTGTAACAACCCTTCCCAATTCAACAAACAAATAAACTTTGAAACTTTGTCGAGTGATAGTAATAATGAATTACAAGGCGATAAATAGCATTTATTCATTAATATTTGAAGCTGTAAAATAACTGTATTGCGCTAATCGCGTGTGTGAAATTTATGTCGACAGATTTTATAGCTATAGAAATGTTTATCCTATTTTAATGATTTTTTTAAATCAAAAATCATTCTTAAAATCAAAAGGTTTAGATGAAATTAGATTATTTTCTTGTGATTTTATTTTTATTAAAGAAACGAAAATACCTTATTTTTGAAACGAAAATTTTCAAGATATTTCAACAGTTACTGCTTTCATCTTCGGAGTAAGTTTATTCTTTAAGTAAAATAAACTATTTTGCTATAAAAACATTGGTATATTTTATATTTCTAAATATGAAAATGAAGTCATGTAGCAAGAAAGAAATATATTGAAGATCATTTACGTCTTATTATATTTCTTATTATCAAAGAAATATATAAAGTTTAACTTCCATGTCAAATAAATAATGCAGTTTTTTACATTTTTTGATTGCCGATCTTATAAGCAGCTTCGATTATATTATGTTTATCCAAATATCTAAAATTTTGCCAGGTTTGTGTAGGAAACGCTAGAAAATAGAATTTTTTTATAGTTATATTAAATACGTAGACTCAGTTAGCTGATTTAATTTTTCCAATTTCTTTCATTCGTTTCCCATCTTAAAAAAAGATTTATTTTAACGTGGCAAATGCGTGCCAGCGCCCGCTACATGACCACAATAAAACAAAGATGTAAATCATGTGTCGAGAAGGTGTACACGGAGGAGGTGTTTGAATGTGATGAAGGAGGGAACGCGGCGGACGTCGAGAGGGAGTTGATTCCAGGCGAGTGGGGCGGCGACGAGGAAGGATCAGAGACCGTAGTTGTTAGAGTAATTGGGGATGTGGAGTAAGAGAGGACGATGGGAACGGAGTGATAGAGATAGGTGGGGCGAGTGTCGTCTAAGATAGGGAAGTTGATGAACGATGGGGAGCCGACAGCGATAAGACGAAAAGTTACTAGAAGAAGGCGGAGATTGATGCGGATGTGGATGGTGGGCCATGAGAGTTGGGCAAGATATGTGGATGTGTGGTCGAAGCGACGGAGACGAAAGAGCACTCGAACGGCGAGTTGAAGATCCGCTGTAGGGTTAGGATGATGAATTTTGGAGAATTGGCGAAAAGGCTGAGACAATAATCGAGTTTAGGGAAAATAAGAGACATACATGAACGGAATTTGATAAGGGGCGGGTACGGCGGATGTCACGGAGAATTAAGCTAGACGAGCGGACCTTGTTGCGGACAAAGGGTTTAAGGGAAAGGTGATTATCGAAATGGAAGCTTAGGAAAGTGAGATTGTGTACTATGGGGATGATTGATAATCCAAAAGATACATGGGGAGGAGATATGTTAGGTTGATGGGAGATGATCCACATTATTTTTGACTTGTCGGGGTTTAGAACGAGACGAAGATAGGAGAGACGTTTGTAGATAGAAAGACAGTTCGAGGCAGAAATGCCGATATCGTGTATGCGAAGGACAGGTGCATGAGCATATATGAGGATGTCATCGGCGTATTCCATGACGTTAAAGGAGTGAGGTTTGATAAACGGAAGAGATGCCGAGTAGAATAGAGAAAAGCAGGGGTCTCATAACTGAACCTTGTGGGACTTCGCTAAAAATAGGGATGGGAGGATAGAGTCTTGCCTCGAGAAATGAGTAAGTCTTTGTAAACTTTCATGCAGGCGATTTCTGTGGAATGATTAGAGCGGAAAGCAGATTGAAAAGTAAGGTACAGATTGGATGAGGAGAGATAAGCGTTGATCTGCATTAAGATGATGCGTTTTAAGAGTTTAGAAAGAGTAGGGAGTAGTGAAATAGGACGATAGCTAGAAGGAAGGGAGGGGTCGAGCGATTGTTTCTTAAGGAGGGGAGGAACGATTGCGGATTTTCATTGTGAAGGGAAAAAACGACTGCGGATGGACGAGTTAAACAAGGTTGTGATAAAATGGGATATCGATGAGCATATGGATTTTAGTATGTGGGTAGGCAGGGGATTGGCAGTTGAGGATTGGTTGGGCATGAACATGAGGACAGATGATACTTCTGTAGGGTAGACAGGGAGAAGATGAAAGAGTTCCGGAAGGATGAGAGTAGACTGGGCAGAGTGGGATAGGATATAGACCGGGGTGTGAAAGAGCAACGTTGATACTTTGGACTGGAGAAATGACGAATAATCATGGGGATTGATGTTGCAAGGCGAAGAGGACCGAGCAAAGATTGAGTTAAAAGTATGCCAGATAGTCTTATAGTTGAATGAAGTGATGATTTTATGCTGCTATAATAAGTTAAATTTGATACGTAGTAGGTTGATATGATACCGGCAAAGAGCAAGATAGGAATCACGGAAATACGGAGTGATCGAGCGGAAATCACCTATGAGAGAGTGGTGATATACTCGAAAAGCATGACAGAGTCGACGCTTTGATAGTAGGCATTGGATGTCAAACCATAAGGCACGGTGCAAGCGACGGTGTGGGTGAGGCTTGAAGGGCAAGAGAAGATCGAGAGTGAATGTGAGTTCAGAGTAGAAAATAAAGGCGATATCGTGATGAAAGGATATGTTATTGTGGAATAGGATAGAGACGATTTGAGTAAAGGAGAGCGGAGAAGGGAGAGGTCAAGATTTCTCCAAAGGCGACGTAGGATTGTTGGTGTGTGATGAGGGGTGTGGTTGTATGTGAGATCAAGTGTGACGAGAAAGTGATCGGATAGACCAGGATCGAAGATGGACAGTGTGGTGTAGTCAGCAAAATGATCGGGGACAGCGATGATCTCGAGCGCTTCACAAAGGATATGTGTGGGGCAGTGGAAATGCGTTTGTAGTTATAGTTGGATAGAATGTTGATGAACTGGATGGACTCGGTGGAAGAGGGGGGTCGAAGCGAATGTGGAAGTCGCCAAGAACGATTGAAGGGTTGAGGACAAAGAACAGTTGGACAAAAGGTCAGCGAGTTTGGTAAAAAAAATAAGGAGGTAGGAGCAGATGAACCAGGACGGTATACAATGGCGAGATCTCTCTTGATCAAGTTAGAAGAACGACAAGTGAGTAGTTCAAGTGAGCAAGGACTGAAAAGGGAAGTGATTTTGCGAATAGACGCGGGGTGACGGGCGAATGCGACAATGCCGCCATGATTAGAGAATTTAGAAGGGGATGAGCTGAGGGTACGAGCGGATTCGACTAGTCAGCAACCGGCAGAGATCAAACGGTGGATGGAATAGGTCGTCATAATCGGAGTGCCAGGATTCGGTGAGGCAGGAGAGATCGATGGATTGATTGGTGAATAGGTTGAGAATGATAACGGATTTATTGAGAATAGATCTAATGTTGAAGAGGCCGAGGCGAAAGCCGTGTGTTGTTGTTATAGGGGCTAGTGGAGAATACACATAGGGGAGATGAATCGCTATCGAATTTTTGAGCAGGTGTTGGTTTGAAAATTTCCATCGATGCTTCGGATGAAGAGAGCATATTTCGTCGTGTTCCTTGCGACGGCGTTTTTGATCTGGGCAGATGAGAGTTGAGCGATTTCGGAGGGGGCGATCAAGGAAAATGCGAGTGGCTAAAGTGGACATGAGTTTGAATCGTTCGGAGACGACAGAGGGCGCGTGAGAGCGATGCTTGAAAAGAATTTTTTGGAAAGGTTTGCAAAGGATGAGATTGAGAAAATTTGTTTAGGCAGATGAATGCGACAGAGGAGATGTTGAAAAAGGATGGTTTATCCGCAGAAACAAGAGACGAGAGGATGGATCTGAATGCGGAAACCTCGTGGTCGAGACGTGCTTGTGGAGATAAAAGGTGGAAAGAAGGATATTAGTGATGATGATGCAACGATCGCGTGAAGAAAAGCGTTTCCGTAAAGGAGGATGAGTAACGTGAGTTGGTGAGATCACGATAGGAGAGCTGAGAGTTGAGGATATCAAGTGAGTAGGCTCGACAGCGGAAGACAAAATGGATTTGGATAATATAGAGGGTGGTTAGCGACGTGAGGAAAGGTTATGAGTGGAAGGATTATGGAGGTTGGTGGAGGTAATTTTGATTAAGAGATGTAGGTTATTGAGAAACGAGACAGAAGGGTAGAGAGGGGTTATGGGAAGTTAAAACATGAATTAGAAGTGCATGTGGTGACATGATCAGCTTGTTGACAAAGGACATCATAAACGACTGGGATGGTTTGAGTGGACACGTTGGGGGTTGATATGTTCTTATGGGAGAGGTCGCGTATGCGTTTGTTGTCACAAAAGCCAAATAGGAAACCACATATCAAAATCCACATATCAAAATCCACATATCAAAATCCACATATCAAAATCCACATATCAAAATCCACATATCAAAATCCACATATCAAAATCCACATATCAAAATCCACATATCAAAATCCACATATCAAAATCCACATATCAAAATCCACATATCAAAATCCACATATCAAAATCCACATATCAAAATCCACATATCAAAATCCACATATCAAAATCCACATATCAAAATCCACATATCAAAATCCACATATCAAAATCCACATATCAAAATCCACATATCAAAATCCACATATCAAAATCCACATATCAAAATCCACATATCAAAATCCACATATCAAAATCCACATATCAAAATCCACATATCAAAATCCACATATCAAAATCCACATATCAAAATCCACATATCAAAATCCACATATCAAAATCCACATATCAAAATCCACATATCAAAATCCACATATCAAAATCCACATATCAAAATCCACATATCAAAATCCACATATCAAAATCCACATATCAAAATCCACATATCAAAATCCACATATCAAAATCCACATATCAAAATCCACATATCAAAATCCACATATCAAAATCCACATATCAAAATCCACATATCAAAATCCACATATCAAAATCCACATATCAGAATCCACATATCAAAATCCACATATCAAAATCCACATATCAAAATCCACATATCAAAATCCACATATCAAAATCCACATATCAAAATCCACATATCAAAATCCACATATCAAAATCCACATATCAAAATCCACATATCAAAATCCACATATCAAAATCCACATATCAAAATCCACATATCAAAATCCACATATCAAAATCCACATATCAAAATCCACATATCAAAATCCACATATCAAAATCCACATATCAAAATCCACATATCAAAATCCACATATCAAAATCCACATATCAAAATCCACATATCAAAATCCACATATCAAAATCCACATATCAAAATCCACATATCAAAATCCACATATCAAAATCCACATATCAAAATCCACATATCAAAATCCACATATCAAAATCCACATATCAAAATCCACATATCAAAATCCACATATCAAAATCCACATATCAAAATCCACATATCAAAATCCACATATCAAAATCCACATATCAAAATCCACATATCAAAATCCACATATCAAAATCCACATATCAAAATCCACATATCAAAATCCACATATCAAAATCCACATATCAAAATCCACATATCAAAATCCACATATCAAAATCCACATATCAAAATCCACATATCAAAATCCACATATCAAAATCCACATATCAAAATCCACATATCAAAATCCACATATCAAAATCCACATATCAAAATCCACATATCAAAATCCACATATCAAAATCCACATATCAAAATCCACATATCAAAATCCACATATCAAAATCCACATATCAAAATCCACATATCAAAATCCACATATCAAAATCCACATATCAAAATCCACATATCAAAATCCACATATCAAAATCCACATATCAAAATCCACATATCAAAATCCACATATCAAAATCCACATATCAAAATCCACATATCAAAATCCACATATCAAAATCCACATATCAAAATCCACATATCAAAATCCACATATCAAAATCCACATATCAAAATCCACATATCAAAATCCACATATCAAAATCCACATATCAAAATCCACATATCAAAATCCACATATCAAAATCCACATATCAAAATCCACATATCAAAATCCACATATCAAAATCCACATATCAAAATCCACATATCAAAATCCACATATCAAAATCCACATATCAAAATCCACATATCAAAATCCACATATCAAAATCCACATATCAAAATCCACATATCAAAATCCACATATCAAAATCCACATATCAAAATCCACATATCAAAATCCACATATCAAAATCCACATATCAAAATCCACATATCAAAATCCACATATCAAAATCCACATATCAAAATCCACATATCAAAATCCACATATCAAAATCCACATATCAAAATCCACATATCAAAATCCACATATCAAAATCCACATATCAAAATCCACATATCAAAATCCACATATCAAAATCCACATATCAAAATCCACATATCAAAATCCACATATCAAAATCCACATATCAAAATCCACATATCAAAATCCACATATCAAAATCCACATATCAAAATCCACATATCAAAATCCACATATCAAAATCCACATATCAAAATCCACATATCAAAATCCACATATCAAAATCCACATATCAAAATCCACATATCAAAATCCACATATCAAAATCCACATATCAAAATCCACATATCAAAATCCACATATCAAAATCCACATATCAAAATCCACATATCAAAATCCACATATCAAAATCCACATATCAAAATCCACATATCAAAATCCACATATCAAAATCCACATATCAAAATCCACATATCAAAATCCACATATCAAAATCCACATATCAAAATCCACATATCAAAATCCACATATCAAAATCCACATATCAAAATCCACATATCAAAATCCACATATCAAAATCCACATATCAAAATCCACATATCAAAATCCACATATCAAAATCCACATATCAAAATCCACATATCAAAATCCACATATCAAAATCCACATATCAAAATCCACATATCAAAATCCACATATCAAAATCCACATATCAAAATCCACATATCAAAATCCACATATCAAAATCCACATATCAAAATCCACATATCAAAATCCACATATCAAAATCCACATATCAAAATCCACATATCAAAATCCACATATCAAAATCCACATATCAAAATCCACATATCAAAATCCACATATCAAAATCCACATATCAAAATCCACATATCAAAATCCACATATCAAAATCCACATATCAAAATCCACATATCAAAATCCACATATCAAAATCCACATATCAAAATCCACATATCAAAATCCACATATCAAAATCCACATATCAAAATCCACATATCAAAATCCACATATCAAAATCCACATATCAAAATCCACATATCAAAATCCACATATCAAAATCCACATATCAAAATCCACATATCAAAATCCACATATCAGAATCCACATATCAAAATCCACATATCAAAATCCACATATCAAAATCCACATATCAAAATCCACATATCAAAATCCACATATCAAAATCCACATATCAAAATCCACATATCAAAATCCACATATCAAAATCCACATATCAAAATCCACATATCAAAATCCACATATCAAAATCCACATATCAAAATCCACATATCAAAATCCACATATCAAAATCCACATATCAAAATCCACATATCAAAATCCACATATCAAAATCCACATATCAAAATCCACATATCAAAATCCACATATCAAAATCCACATATCAAAATCCACATATCAAAATCCACATATCAAAATCCACATATCAAAATCCACATATCAAAATCCACATATCAAAATCCACATATCAAAATCCACATATCAAAATCCACATATCAAAATCCACATATCAAAATCCACATATCAAAATCCACATATCAAAATCCACATATCAAAATCCACATATCAAAATCCACATATCAAAATCCACATATCAAAATCCACATATCAAAATCCACATATCAAAATCCACATATCAAAATCCACATATCAAAATCCACATATCAAAATCCACATATCAAAATCCACATATCAAAATCCACATATCAAAATCCACATATCAAAATCCACATATCAAAATCCACATATCAAAATCCACATATCAAAATCCACATATCAAAATCCACATATCAAAATCCACATATCAAAATCCACATATCAAAATCCACATATCAAAATCCACATATCAAAATCCACATATCAAAATCCACATATCAAAATCCACATATCAAAATCCACATATCAAAATCCACATATCAAAATCCACATATCAAAATCCACATATCAAAATCCACATATCAAAATCCACATATCAAAATCCACATATCAAAATCCACATATCAAAATCCACATATCAAAATCCACATATCAAAATCCACATATCAAAATCCACATATCAAAATCCACATATCAAAATCCACATATCAAAATCCACATATCAAAATCCACATATCAAAATCCACATATCAAAATCCACATATCAAAATCCACATATCAAAATCCACATATCAAAATCCACATATCAAAATCCACATATCAAAATCCACATATCAAAATCCACATATCAAAATCCACATATCAAAATCCACATATCAAAATCCACATATCAAAATCCACATATCAAAATCCACATATCAAAATCCACATATCAAAATCCACATATCAAAATCCACATATCAAAATCCACATATCAAAATCCACATATCAAAATCCACATATCAAAATCCACATATCAAAATCCACATATCAAAATCCACATATCAAAATCCACATATCAAAATCCACATATCAAAATCCACATATCAAAATCCACATATCAAAATCCACATATCAAAATCCACATATCAAAATCCACATATCAAAATCCACATATCAAAATCCACATATCAAAATCCACATATCAAAATCCACATATCAAAATCCACATATCAAAATCCACATATCAAAATCCACATATCAGAATCCACATATCAAAATCCACATATCAAAATCCACATATCAAAATCCACATATCAAAATCCACATATCTTAATGGGAAACTTCTCGATATGTCTATTCTCTATGCAGCCTTACTCAATTCTTCACTTTTTGCACTTCCACGTTACTATGTTTCTCCTGATGATCTCTGCATTCTGTTTGATTCTGAACTTACAACTATCCTCAATCACCTTCTGTATATTCGACCCCGACGTTTTCAGTGTTTGCGCAATGCTTCATGGTTTGATTCCGACTGCAGTTTTTATAAGTGTCGACTTCATCACTCTTTTCTTGTGTTTGATCGCTTTTTTAAACATATTTCAAACTCACTCACTCCAAATCTCCGTGCTTCCTATCTTTCTCTCCGCTGTTCCCATAGCATTCTTATGCGTACGAAACGTACTCTCTTTTGTTGAAATTAATTCGAGTCCTCTTCCTACTCTAAATCTCATTAAAAAATCTTAAAATCGATTCTTTCAAAATCATCTACTCTAACATAAATCCTGATGAATTTTCTTTTTATCTACAATCTAAGCTATATCCACTGTCTTCCAGTTTCGTCTGATAATGTTTCTTTGGTTCTTCTGATATAACCTAATAAAACCTCCCTTTCCTACCCAATTCCCACTCACTTGCTTAAAAATATCTGCTCCTCTATATCACCCTTCCTAACAAGATTGTGCAACTTGTCTCTCCGTGTCCGCACATTTTCTTCCTACTGGAAATGCGCCACTGTTCGTCCTCTCCTCAAAAAGAAATCTCTCGACCCACACTACCATATTCGTACCATCCTATCTCACTTCTCTCAATCCTATATATATTCCTTGAGCGTCTAGTTCTCAAGCAAGTTAATGTATATCTATTTTCCTCCAACTTATGTCTTCCCTCCCAAGCCGCTTTTCGCTCTAATTATTCTACTGAAATTACCTGTCTTAAAATTTATAACGACTTACTCATCTCGCGCGATCAAAAATTATGTAGTGTCATAGTTTATCTTGATCTATCGTCTGCTTTTGACATCGTCGATCACTCGATTCTTCTCCATCGCCTTCGTCATGATTATGGTTTCTCTTTACTTATTGTAGTTTTGTTTTCTTCATATCTATCAAACCGTAAATTTTACGTATGTTCTAACGCTTCTTTTTTAATCCTTCTGCAGTCCCGTCTGATATTCCATAAGGCTCCGTATTGGGGATCCTTGCTTTCCATAAGGATCTGTATTAGGGATCCTTGCTATTCTCTCTTCATCTTAGTGACTTGTCTTCGATTTTATCATGCATTTAACTTCCATGTTTTGCAATATGCTGATGATATTCTCATCAATGCTCATGAAACTGCTTATCGTTTTCATGATCTTAGTCGTTCTGCTTCCAACTAACTATCTTGCCTAATTTGCCTCCATTTATTGTTGCGTTCAAATTCGTCTTCTCATTGCTTTCCGCCTTATAAATTTTCATAACCTTCCCTTTTCAACCTTTCTTTTGTTGATAATTCTCGTCCTGTTTACTGTTCATTGCGTTCCCGTAATTTCCTTCTTTTACATGTTACAAACAAATTTACCTCCTTTGCCTTTCGCTCTTTCCTTGTGACTGATATTTTCTCTTGGAATCATATGTCATTTATGTACGCTAATAAACCTCTTTATCTTGCGTCAAGCGCCTTATCCGATCCCATTTAAACAATTTAACTAATTTATCTGCTTGACGTTTGCTGTTTTTGCTATTTAGAGGACTTATAAGCGTGTAACTAGCACAATTTGCTACATTAAATAAATAAATAATTATTTAAATTTTGATGACTATTTTTATTCTTCACGTTACTTTAATCCTATCTTTAAGGATAGGCCAACTGCTATTGGCTTATATATAGGATTAAAGTAGCGTGCAGAATAACGAATTTCAATGGTAACAATAACTGCACAATTATATTAACTTAAAATTAGAAAACAAACTATAGATGACTAGTTTGAAAATAGTAATCACAAGGAAAAATAGGTAGGTTATCAAATTGAAGGTAGAACCTTTCCATACAAATCGTGATTTAATTTAAAATCATAAATGATTTCAGTTAAATTTGCAAAATGTAAGACGAAAGTCTTTCATTAAATCTAAATACCAATAAAACAGACGAGTACAGTAATCGTCAGCCAACATTAAAAGGCGATACGTGAGATGTACCTATTGGATCAGTAGCTGATGAGGTCCACCAATACCGAAATGTAGCGTACTGCTGTTGGCTTATAGTAAGGATTAAATCAACGTTCATAATAAAAAATAGACATCGAAATTTAAGGTTTAATTTTAAAAAATTTAAATCTATAAATTAGATTTTTAAATGGCAATATCGCCTTTTAAAATCGTCATTTCATTAGTAATATTTAAATTTATAGCATACAAATAATAACGGTTTTCTCACAGGAACTGGATTTGAAACAATACAAATAGGCATTTTATATTACAGCTGCTTTGTAGAATTAGTTATTAGTAGAATTTGAATTAGTTAAATTTCATACATTTATATAGAGCTTTTGGGCATTGTAAGAATATTTTTGATCAAGGTAGGAGCTTTGTCAATCAACATGATAACTTTGTCGATCAGAATAAATGAAAACTGTGTCGATCAACATGATAACTTTTTCAATCAGAATAGGTGAAAACTTTAGCGATGTAAGTATAACATTGTTGATCAAATTAAATCAGCTAACTGAGTCTACGTATTGTTATATAATTATAAAATAAACAAAACATAATAATGCTAAATCAAAATTTAATAATTAAATAATAAAATTAATAATTGTTTTTAGATTTTCTATAATTTTAATCAAGTTAAAAAATAAAAATAAAAAATAAAATTTAAAATAAACGTCATTTTTATGAATTGACTAATAAATAACAGACGTTGTATCAGAATAAGAATTAGAGGTCATCAGGAGGAACTGCTATGCTATCAGGTTTCGGCCCCTAACTCCTCTACCCAACATAGCAGCGGGGCCAAATACATGCTAATGATGTATTTCCTCTGAAATAACTATCTAGTATCTTATTCTAATACAAAGTATATTATTTATTATCCATCCATAAAAATTTGCCACTTAAGAGTTTAAATTTATTCTTTATATTATTGTGTTGATTTATATATTTTACCATTTTCTGCTTGATGTTATTTTTATAGTAACCTAGTTTAAAATATATATCTATTAAATTATTTAAATGATTTTGAAGAAAGCCAATATCATTACATATTGTTGCAATTCTTAAAATTTCATTATTTAATGTATTATATTTTATATTATATGGTATGCATGAATGCTCATGCAAAAATATGTTTCTTGTAAATTTAAATATGTCATCTTTACGATATAAATTAATAGTAGTTTTTATTGATGTTAATTTAATGTTCATATCCAGATATACAACTTCTTTATCATTAATATTGGTTTTGTTAAGAATAAGGCTTACTGGATAAATGTGCTCACTAATTGAATAAAAATTATTAGAATTAAATACACATATATCATCAATGTATCGAAACATATATTTCATATATTTTAATTGTTTAGATTTTGTTTTTACAGATATGAACAAATTCATATTCTATAAAGCTTAAAAACAAGTCAGCTATAATTGGGCTACTATTACCACCCATTGGAACACCTTTTACTTGTCTAAATATAGATGTCCCTACTTTTAAATAATTTTGATTTATCAAAATATTTAAGGATTCTATTAATTCAATTTTATCCATATATTTATATTTATTTGATGGTTTAATTTTTGTTAGAGAACATGAGAACATTTTACTTCGATCAGCTTGTGCACTACTGCATGCAGATATTTCAGCTCTAGAACAACCACTTTTTGGTCTTGCAACAATCGCGAATTCAATCTCGTCTATAAATATTCTAGACGAGATTTTTTCTATTATTTGAATCATCGAAGTCAAACCTACTATCAAACTTTTTGCTCAATTCAACTCTCAGATATTCAATTAGGGATGACTTGTTCAATTTAAGTTTTCACCATAGCAATGACAAAAATAAACCATTTTTTATGAAATGATTTAACTCAAAATAACTTTACTGTCTTTCAAAAGTTTTTTAAAACGATGTAAACCATTAAGGCGCGAATTTTGCCTCCAAGCATATTTGCTCAAATAAAGGTTTATCCATTTTTACCCTTTCCTCTATAAAATGTTTTAATTAACACAATTGACTCAATTCACTGAGTATGACATCCTAGAAATTTATAATAACATGTACACATTTTAATAAATTGTTAGTATCTGATTGGATCCACAAACATTTTGTGAATGGTTAACCGTCAAGTGGTTGTGACCTCAGTATTCTAATTTGATATAACCTTTCCAAAAATCGCTGTGAATGATACGACATTAAAAAAAGTTTATTTTCACCTTCCGTAGCTTTTCTGCTCCTTCCACTTCTCGCCATTCCCCTCATTTCCTTCGTTTCCCTTTCCTTTTTTTCTCTTCCCCATTCCCAATCCCCCTCCCCATTCCCCAATATCACATTCGCTCTTCCCCATTGCCCAATCCCAGCATTCTCTTTACCCATTCTCCCATTCCACACTTATGATTTCCTTATTATTGCCAGTCCGAAACAGACTTTCAAACGGCGAACGTGACCTTACTAATACTAATTTTCATATAATACGGCGCAAATCTTCTAGTCGTTTTTGAATTCGGCTAACCATCAACGATGATACTTCAAGAGCTTCGGAGCCTTTGTGCCACAAACAAGATCCACCTCAAGTAAACCTACATATTAACAAAACTGGCAGGTGTGTTCCTATGCTCGATTTCAGTCATTCAATTAATATAATTAAAAAAAATAAAAAATAAACGTGACGAAATATTATATATGCTTAGCTGTATACCCTTTAATATACTCGTATTTACTAAGTATTGGTTACAGCTTCACATCCTCGACGCAGAAATCTTCATTGTTGGTGTCTTCGCTATTCGCTCTGTTCGCCTAGTATGTCGTGGTAGGGGTGTGATAATATATATAAAGGACCACTTCACAGCACAAGTTCTATCAACTGAAAATGACAGTACAAATCTTTGTGAGTACGCATGGGTATCTGTTACCGATAAAAATGACACTAAATTTAAATTAAGTGCATTTTATCGTTCCCATTTCGATCCAACTACTTCCATCATATCTTCAATATTAAACAACTGGGTAAATTGTCAATCAGTCCTCTTATTGGGAGATTACAATATGCCCCATATTGATTGGGACAATTATACACCACTTCCTGGTTGTGATCCTGAATCTATAAATCTATACTACTTGAAACTATGAATAATATTCATTTAACCGAACACATCCATAGACAAACGCGTTTTATTGGCGTTAGCTCTTCTATTTTGGATATCTGATTTTCTAGTCATCTTTCTTTTGCCAAAAATGTTGAATACGGTTCTCCGATTAGATCTAGGGATCACTCGACTCTTTTCATAGACTTGTTCGCATCAGGATCACCTATACAACCTACTGCTACGACGGAGATTTTTAGAATTAATTATAACAGTTCGCAGTTCAATTCATACACATGCTGGCTTAATGTTTTGATAGTTGAAACTTAGAGGCTTATGACTATTTTAAGGCAGCGTTACATGGTTATGTCAATTTATTCGTTCAAATTATTTTTACACAAAAACAAACTCGTGGTCCACGCTTGCTAGATGCTGAATTGCTCGCATTAATTAAGGTTCGTGTTAAACCATTTCACGAATATCGAAAGGGCAGATTATCCTTTGAAATTTACCGATAACACATGAATAAAGTAACAGCTATTAAAAAGTCAAAAATTTGCTTCTGTAATAATATCCTGCTAGCTGCTATATTTAGATCATCTCTAAATACAGTCTTTCTTCCAACCGATTTAAATGGAGTTATCATATGTCAAATTTTTAAGAAAGGAAACAAATAGAAAGTATCCAACTATCGTCCTATTAGCCTTACTTCCATAGTTTGTAAGGTATTAGAAAGGTTAATTCTTCAACAGGTCAGCTTTTTTCTTAAATCGAATAATGTTATCAACTTTAAGCAATATGGATTTAGACCAAATCACTCAACGATTACTAATCTTGTAGAATCAAGAGCTGATTGGGTAGACTCATTACGACATGGCATACAGGTGGATGTGATCTTTATCGATTTGTCAAAGGCATTTGATATAGTTATTCAGGGTCTTGTTAGTAAGTTATACAGCATCAGAATTAGGGGCAAATTATTAAACTGGCTACAATGATTCCATCGTAAACGCTCGTATGCTTTGCGTACTGGTCAATATTTATCTGAGTACACTTTATTGTAGTACAGGTTTATTAAAGTGGCTATTGTGGATATACATCCACTTACAAGTCCACTAAATTACAAAAAGAAAGCTTTATAACAACAAAAATGAAAATCAAAAGTATAATTAATTCCAATAGATTGATGTTGATGTGTAGGAGAGTTTAAAAGAGTGTGAATAATTTAATCAAAATTTGAAAGATGAAAAGAAGACGGTTGAGCATATAGCGAGAGGCAGTATATTTCAAAGAAGAGAAGCAGCAATAGAAAGGGAATGCCGGATACAGTTTGAGGAAAATGACGGAACATGGAGAAAAAGAGATTCACATGAACGAAGATTTATGGGGGTGAGGCGAGATTCAGTAAGTGTAAAAAGATGCAGATAGGACGGCGAGTTTGACGAAAGTAAAGAAGTGAAATCAAGAATACGGAATAGAATGCGGTTTATCATAATTAGCAAGTTGAGTTTAGAGAGGCAAGATGCATGTGATTGAAACGACGGAGACACAATAAGATACGCGGGGCGAAATTTACAAGGCACTGGACAGAAAAAATAGAGGATTTAGATCAGAAAGCAAAAATGCTGAGGCAATAGTCGATCTTACACAACAAAAGACTGAAAATAAGAGAGTGACATGAGTTAAAATAAAGTGAGCTCCTGATACGGCGAAGTTGGTGAAGTAAGATATTGCAAGATCGGTTTTGTTGCGAACAAATGGATCGATAGAATGACGGTTGTCGAAGTGAACTCCTACGAAAGTGAGATGATTAACAATAGAAAGAACATCCGAATTAAGAAACACCGATGGAGGAGAGGCAAAGAGGAAAAAGGGGATACCATATAAGATGTTAGACATTGAACTGAAAGCGATTTATGCAGCTTTATTTGAACAATCTACAAACAAACAGAATATAATAAATAGGTTAATGTGACATGGTTAATGTAACGAATAATGGTATTCATGTCACATCATTCTCCCCCACCACATAATCGCTTAGATATGTAGGTTGACGTCGAGTTCGTCCTGAACGTCGGAAGATTAGGCTGGGTATCGGTTCGATGCTTGAATGACATTGGTCGATACATTGTTGTTCATTGTTTGAGTCAGTTGAGTCGTTGTCGTGATCTTTATTGATGTGTTCAGGTGAATCATTTTCAGAACGTTCATGTACACTGTAGATGCTATCTTCTATTCGCTCACTGCCTTCGTAATTTTCTTTGTCTTGGTCCGTGTTTCCTTTCTCTTTAAAATAACGTGAGAGATGCTTGACCGAAACAGTGCTCTCCTTACCGTCACTGTGTCTGACTTGAGAATAATGTGGGTCGATGTCGATAATCTCTACAACTTCGGTTGACGGGTCATATTTGCTCACTCTCGGATGCCTTTGTAATACCACTAATTCATCTTTGTGCAACCACTCAGGTAATGACTGACCAGACGGTGTTCGTCGTTGGAATGAAAAAAGACGATCATGTGGTGTTGCATTAGTTTCAGTACAAAGCAAGGATCTGATTGCGTTCAATGCACGTGGTAACGATCTTTCCCACTCCGATATATGTATGTTCCTTGTTTTGAGGTCTAGTTCGATAGCTTTCCATACTATGCCATTATATTTCTCGATTTGTCCATTCCCTGTAGGATTGTACGGACTGCTGTGACTACTGGCAACATTGAGGTTTGTGAGGTAGCTTTTGAGTTCTTTTGAGATAAAGCCTGATCCGCGGTCGGAATGAACATATGATGGCAGTCCGAATAGATAAAATAACTGATCAAGACATTTTATTATTGTAGAGGTTGATGTATCGGGACACGCAAACCCAAATGGGTATCTCGAATATTCGTCTATCATCATCAATAAATACCGATTACGCGAATTTGTTGGCAGTGGACCTTTAAAATCCATCGAAATTCGCTCGAAAGGCATGGTCGCCTTTATCAAATGAGAATTTTGTGGTTTGTAATATCTCGGCTTAAGTAGCGAACAAGTTTTGCAATCTTTAATTATGCTTCTAACATCTTCTACTGAAAATGGCAGATTCCTGTTTCGAACGTAATGGTATAGTCGCGTTACACCGGGGTGACACAATGACTCGTGAACCTCACGCAATCTCGTAGGACCAGCAACAGCAGAGCAGTTTATTCGAGAAAAGACATCAGCTGAGACATTACGGATTCCAGGACGGTAACTGACATCAAATCGAAACGGAGCAAGCTCGACCCTCCATCGAATCATTTTTTCGTTTTTTATCGAACTTTTGTGAAAAGTATCGAATATATATGCTACACTTTTCTGGTCTGTTAACAATTGAAAGTGTCGACCAATAAGGAAATGCCGCCATTCTTTGAGCGCTTCAACTACGGCTAGAGCTTTCTTCTCTACAGCTGAATAATTTTTCGCACTGCCGTGTAAAGTCTTAGACATAAAGGCAACAGGTTTCCCGTCCTGTGACAGAACAGCTGCGACAGTGTGACATGAAGCATCAGTTTCGACCATCAATGTCGAGTCATCTCTGATTGTTGCTAGGACCGAGTCTGCTATATCCTTGCGGATAGAATCAAATACTTTAATTTGTTCTTCAGTCAAGGGAAAAATGTCGACGTCTAATAAAAGTCTTACCTTTTCAGAAAACTTTGATATCCATTTTGAATAATAAGCGAATAATCCAAGTAATCGCTTCAATTCGGCTTGTGTTGCAGGTGGTTCCATTTCGAGAAGACATCTTGTCCGTTGTGGGTCAGGTCGGATTCGCTCCTTCGAAATAAGAACTCCTAGGGCATTTATGCTATCGACACCGTAAATGCATTTATCAGAATTAAGAGATATATTGTATTTGGCAATTGCACGCTTGAGCTTGTCCAGATTATCATCGTGGTCTGCACGAGTATGTCCGCATATTATCATATCTTCGAGATATGCAAATACTCTTTTCAACTTCTCTTGGTTGATAATTTTATCCATAGTACGTTGAAACACTGCTGGGGCGTTGGTGAGTCCAAATGGAATGCGTATAAATTGGAGCAGTTGGCCGTTGGCTTCGAAGGCGGTAAACTTTCGTTCATCATCTCTAAGAACCAATTGATGGTAGGCTGCCTTCATGTCTAGTTTGCTGAATATCGCAAATTTCGAAATATTTTCAATAATCTGATCAATGCGTGGTAGTGGGTATGCATCTTGGTGTGTAAATCTATTAACTGTCATTGAGTAATCAATTACTAAGCGTTTCTTTTCCAAATGTTCAGCAACCACTACCTGCGCACGCCAGGGGGACTGGCTATGTTCTATTACCCCGTCCTTGAGTAGACGCATGATTTCAGAGCGAATGAATTGAGAATGATCATGGGAATATCGGCGAGATTTGATTGCTATTGGCTTACATGACCTATCCAAGGATGAAAACAGCGATGGACACTCTATATTGATTGATTTTATCGACGCGATAACAATCGGGACCTTGCTGCCACTGAAATTGATTGTTAGAGTTTCGTGATGTAAAAGATACGGATGACCCAGTATGATATCTGAACAAAGATTCGGTAGACATAGAAGGCGGACGTTTTTATCCGTTTATCCGTTTAGCGATACTTGCCCATACATACAATGGTGAATCTTGGAAGTACAAGATGATGTGGCCATAGTAACGACATTTTTATACGGACTCCTTTTAAATTGGTATTGTTCGACAATATTATCGCTAACAAAGTTTTCGGAGCTTCCTGTGTCAATGAGTGCATCTACTTCATGGCCATTTAATATTATTCGTACCGTTGTCTTTCTTAATTCAGAGTGGACCGATGATGAAATGATGGTGGACAAGCTTGGAAAATGATCTGGATTGGGGTTCATAATATCGTGTGTTAATGCACTGTTGTATACTTTGGGGCGATGTTTTGACTTACATACAGCTGCGTAATGTCCTGTTTTGCCACATGATCGACAAATCGAATTTCGAGCCGGACACCTTGAACGGGCATGATTTGATTGTCCACAGAAAAAGCAATTGTGATTTAATCTGGCAATATATCAATTTTTCGCATTAGATGCATTGGAATTGTTAGAATCGAAACCCGGTTCAGCCAAATCTCGAACGGCTGCAATCGAATTTTCTTGATTTGTGTATTGTTCCGCTTGTATTTGAGCCATTTCGAGTGCTCGGGCTTTTGTGAATGCTTGATCAATGCTCAATGGAGTAGACTCTAGTAACCTTTGTCTAATAAAGGTACTGCGAATTCCAGCAATAAAGGCATCACGCACAAATAAATTTCTGTGATCTATTGCGGACACCGCAGCAAATTCGCAATCCTTACTAAACGTATTTAACGCTTGGATGAATTGGTCGATAGACTGCGAATCTGATTGTTTGCATGAACTTAGTTTGAATCGAGCAAAAACTTCGTTCTTCGGTTTGACGAACAAGCTGTCAAGGGTTTGAATTGCTGTTTTGTAATCGTCGACATTTGAAATGTGCTGATAAAGAGATGGTGAAATGTGATTCACGAGTATATGGATCTTATTGTCATCTGTGATATCAACTATGGACTGTAGGAAGTGAGTGAACCGTTGTTTCCAATGCATCCATATCTGAAGCGATTGTGGATCATTAGGATCTGCGACGAGTGTTTCGGGCTTGAGAATTCGGTCCATAGATCACAATTATTCAAATAAATTGAACTGAAAGCGATTTATGCAGCTTTATTTGAACAATCTACAAACAAACAGAATATAATAAATAGGTTAATGTGACATGGTTAATGTAACGAATAATGGTCTTCATGTCACACCAGACATAAAATGTTAGACGGGTGTTCATCATGGCTCCGTCATTAGTCTCGCTATTTAATGAGAAATTTATTTTGAGTGGCAAATGCGTGCCAACGCGCGCTTACAAACCCGCTGAGAATAATAAAAATTATCAAACTGATAAAGAAAAATAATTTCGCAGACGAATTCAGTGTACTCTTTCAGTCCGTTCGTTCAGTCTGTTCATTCAGTCTGTTTAGTCCGTTCGTTTAGTCCGTTCAGTCCGTTCGTTTAGTCTGTTTGTTCAGTCTGTTCGTTCAGTCCGTTCGTTCAGTCTGTTCGTTCAGTCCGTTCCGTTTAATCGATAAACTTTTCTTGTTTATACTTTCCTCATCCTTTCTCAGCACGGGTTTGGGACCGACCATGGTGGATTTAACACTACATTTAACATATATGTTAATAACACCGCTGATCTAGCATCTGAGTGTTATATGCAGCCACATGGGATTGATTAGCCAATTATTCACGCATCGTATCATATAGTTAACATCGATATCGTCTCCACATGCAAATTTGATAATTTGGGGATATTCTCTAGTAAAACTCTCGACATGAGTCAACATGTTGCTAAAGTCGCTTACTCCTGTCGTCGTACTATCGGCCTCATTAAGCGTTCATTCAGGACCTTAGATTTTCGTACGTTCCGAATACTCTATCACCTGATTGTTACCTTTTATTTCTTGTTTGTTTTATATTTGATTTCCAGCTCAAGCAATCGCTTACCGGCTGATGTATAATAATGAAGAGTATTTATTTAAACATATTCGCCTCTCGACTTGGGCAAACAAAATATGTATATATAAAACAATGTCAAACGTTTAAACTTTCGTCGATAGGACGAGCTCCCAAACATCAGGTATTTCTAGTTGTCAGTCGAATGCTAAAATCGTATGCTTTTTATCGATTTCTGAGATAGCGCGGGACACTCAAATGCGTGTAATAAAAACTTATGCGATTCGTGACAGTAGAATTATACACATAGTCGAATGTAGACTAAAATAGGTTTTATAGGCTCAATCTAGAATACAACATAAATGAGTACCAACACAAATACAATAATAAAGTCAAGTTTCATAACATTCGTCTCCGCTAAGAATAGTCCTTGAGATTCTGGATCGGTGTCGTTGACGTTTTGATTTTATTAATGGATTGTTCGCATGGACTTCTGAATCATCAATAGGAAAGACCAAATCTCTAACATTGGTTTCGTCAAGTGAATGTTTTGGCCTAGCTCTCTGCTCGTTGTCGTCAATATTATACTCTGAAGGGCCGCGATCTGAATGATTGTGTCTTACTGTATTAGAATTTCCCGTTGGAGCAGGATATCTGAACGACATAATTTCTTCACGGTTATTGTCTAGAGAATACTCTGAAGAGTCGTAATCAGGAGGATTCTGAATTAGTGTATCAGAATTTTCTGTCGGGCTAAATCTTTTAGTGACACAATCGCTTCGCGGTTATTGGGATATCGAATAATGGTGTAAGTAGGGTTCGCAAGTACCTATATAGCCGTATCCACTAACGGTTCGAACTTTGAGCGCCTAGCATGCCGCTTCACCAAGACATCTTGAGACTTAACTAGCCAATCCGGACAGGGATATTCATCATTGGTATTTCGGGTGAATGTGAATAAACGCTCGTGAGGTGTTTGATTTGTAGCAGTTGAAAGCAGAGATCGTGTACTGTTTTAGACTTCGGGTAAGACTTCTTCCGATTGCGAAATGTGCATGGATCGATTCGTTAGTGTGGTTGATATCGCGGTACAGATGATGCCATTATATCTCACACTGTCCGTTGCCTCGAGGATTGTATGCGGTTATAGCACTACTCGCTACACCACGGCTATTAAGGAATTGCCGAACGTCGTTTGACATGAACAAAGCACCACGGTCCGTATGTACATAGGCAGGTAGTCCAAATAAAGCGAATATTTGCGATAATCATATGCACACGGTAGTAGCCGACATATCACGACATGGAAATCTAAAAGGATATCTGCTGAATTCATCAACATTTACAAAGAGATAACGATTATGTGACGAACTCGGTAAAAGCCCTTTGAAATCGATACACAACATTTAAATGGCTTGGTTGCTCGAATGAATTGATTCGATTCTGTTTTAATAAATCTTGGTTTATTTGTCGCTAAGCAAAGCATTGATCACATACGCGTTTGACGTCCTCGACTGAGTATGCTAAATATCGTGTCCTTACGTAGTTTAAACGTCTACGGATGCCTGGATGGTAAAGAGTTTCATGAAGTTTCGACAGTTTATCCATTACGTGCAAAGAAGCGCATCTAGAGAGGGCATCTGCAGCATGATTCAATTTCCCCAGTTGTTAATAGGTGCTAAAATCGTAACAAGAAAGTTCTAGACTCCACCTTTCTATCTTTTCATTTTTGATTTTATTTTTCCTTTGATATTGAAACAGGAAGCTGACGGACTTTTGATCTGTCAAAATTCGAAAATGCCTGTGAACTAAGAAGTGCCTCCATTTTCTTAAAGTCTCGATTATGGGGTGAGCTTCCTTTTCCACAGGAGAGTATCGTTGTTCGTTTTTGGATAGTGTTCGCGAAAGAAGGATATCGGCCTTTTATCCCCATTAAGAGTGGCGGCCAAGCAATTGCGTGAAACATCCGTTTCTACTGTTAATTCTTTAGTGCCGTCGATGTGGTATTTTCATGCACTTGCAATATATTGCTTCAAAAGTTCAAAATATGAAACGGCTTCTTCACACATCGGAAAGCTAGTAAAAGTAGTCAAATGTCTAATTTTATGTAAAGCTGAAAGACTGTCATTTGGGTTGCTACGTTGTTAAATCGAGAAAGATTCTCATCGTGTTCAGCTCGTGTCTTTCCGCAGATAGTGATATTGTCCAAGTAGGCAAAAGTATCCTTTAAATTCTTAGATTCGATTATGTTATCCATGGCTCGTTGAAAACAAGCAACAGCGTTCGTCAACCCAAAGAGTAAACGCTTGAACTGGTAGAGTTTTTCGTCTGCTTCAAATTCTGTATACCTCCGATCTCTATGTATTTCGATCTGGTAATGACCTCAAATCTATCGCGGATAAAAATTTATAACAGCTGACATCGGATACAAGGGATTGAAGATTAGGCAGAGGATATGCATTTAGGACTGTATAACGGTTAATAGTTTGTGAATAATCAATCACTAATCTTTGTCGATGATTTTCTGATTGAGTTATTAATATTTGGGCGCGCCATGGGGAAGTGGAAGGCTCAATTATATCATTATTCAACATTCTTACAATTTCGTTTCTGATATACATTCGATCTGAATTTGAAAAGAGTATTGAACGAGTAGCAATAGGTCTGCAGTCATGAGTTAAGTGTTCAAACGGTCGAATTGGTTCAATGTCGACGGATCGCATAAGTTCAACGATCAAGTCAGATTGTACTCATCCCATTGGATACCGGATACCTCCACTGCTGGATGCAGAGTGGACCGGTAGACGGCTGCGTAAACTAATAATGACTCATCAGTGTGATACGAATATCACACTGGGAGTATACACTGGCTGGTCCTGTGATAACTACAAGGAATTGCTTTAGCAAGGTCGATATCACAATGTTTCCGATCACCACGATCAAAATACAATTCACTGGTACATTCGATCGTAGGCATTGAAAGGCAAATCACATAGTGATCTTTTTTCGTTTTTGTTGTAAATTAACATTAAAATTTATGAACATTAATTTTTTTAATAAGTTTATTCACAAAATGCATATAAGATTGAAGGTTCATAAAAATCAAACATACATGACCACAGGTAAAATATCACACCGCCTCATCTTAGCCACGTCCGATTCGCGCCAGACAATCGGGCTCTTCGAATCCTCCCCATCTGCACCCTTGACTCGTTGGTATGAGATTCCGCAAGGACGATGGATTGCAGGTCGTAAAGCGCGGATGCAGCGCCAACACATCTTTGCTAGAAACACCCCACCACAAGATCGTAGTTTTCGAATTTAATCCACGTACAAAGTCCCGTGTTTTCGAGACTTTTCAGCTGCTATCTTTTGAATTAGCGCTTTGTACTCTTTGCTGTTTCCACCGTATCATGAGAGGATAACCTGAATAAAAGAGCCCGCTCGACTTCTCCAATTCTCTCTTGCTCCTATTTTGCGACGGGTGAAATTCAAAATATGAACTTATACTTCATGAGGTATTTGATTAAGCGTAGGCGTTATAAACGCATATGCCAAGGGAAGTACGCTCTACATTGTCCCATATAGGCCGGAACACACAATGTCGAGTCTTGCATTTCTATCAGTTGTTGTGGCGCTGTTGGTGAAGCAAACCTACAGATTAATTGGGCTCATAGTGAATTCAATTTGAACATTGTTTCAGATTTCCGTTAGATGTTGTGCAAGGAGTTCACTTACCATCTCCTGCCTTATCGAAGAAAGTCCGCCCTGAGGACAAGAAAATGCGTGTTGAAGAGTATTCAAGGTACCACACTGATACTGTTTAAAATCTAGGAGTAGCACACAATATCTGACTATCATTGCATTACGAATCTCGTTATTAATTAGTCTGGATTTTGGTCATGTGTAGGTATAACTGTTAACCATGATGAGGCTCTATTTAGTGATGCGTGCTCGATTGAGTTTATCGTGACTTGGGCTACTCTTTGGAGGAGCTCTGAACGCTCGTTAATTTCGATTCTCTGACGCTCTGAACATGTTTTCCTGTATATTGTCTCCTGTGTTCTTATCAACTCCAGGTCACGGACACCATTTAAACACGGCTTACATATTTTGACATATAAATGTCAAAATATAATCGCGGCCCCATATTTTGACATATGAATGTCAAAATATAAACGCGACCCACATATTGGTTTTCCACAGACGGTATTTAACTCAAATAGTTTCATGGCGACAGTTATCTTCCCTCATAGTAAGAGGCGTCGGAAGGCTTTTGATAGGTTGTCATTTGAGTTAGGATGATTTTTTGCATGCTAAGATGTTGCAGGAATGTCAATGAGTAAGATGTTGCATCAAAGTCACTGCTGCTGATACCATCTCTTATGCCGACACCGCCATTTTAAAGACTTAGTATACACGTGTCAGAGCACATCATCAATATATAATTCAGTGCCGATCAGTCTTCGAAACGTAGACCGTATCGAAGATACAACTATTGTCGACTAATAGGAACCGATTGAGCGCTTGTGGTGTATCCGTCGGGATCGATTAGGCGACTTCACAGTGCACTAGTCTCGGATCTTCAGTAGTCTGTATATTAAGAGTATCTGATGCAAATGTGATATGTGAACCAGAAGTTAATATAGAACGATTAAATCAGTAATAATAACAAATTTATTTTCCCTAGATAAACGGGTTACCCGCCAATGGGTCTCATTAATAATAATTTCCGGGTCTTGTTTGTTTGGTGCAAAAAACCGTTTTGAAATTTTTTAATTAAACAAAACATTATGTAATAACACGTTTTTAATTTAAAAATGATTTGGAGAAATCAGTTGAAGTACTAAAAAATTAATTCTAAATATTTCTAAATAAAATTTAAAATAAAATAATTTCACTCATATAAACAAGTATTGCTTGACATTTTCAGGATTAGATAATATTATGATTAAGAATACAATTTTGATAAACTAAATTGTTCTGACGAGTATAAATGTTTTTTTTTATTTGAATTCAAATATTTTAGAAACATAGTAATTTAATTTTAAATTTACGACCAATTTTGATGTTATACTATGTGCATAATTTTATATTTTTTAATTCCACATTTTGAAACGCTCGTTTACACATATTTATACTTTAATTCAATATGTAGATAAAATTATATATACATTTTATTGATACATTATTTAAAAATATTGAAACTTGATCTGGAAGAAATTACACACATTTAAAAAAATTGATATAACCTTCGATCTACCCCTCGTAATTGGGAGCGGGTGATAAGTCTACAAGTAGATGCTCGACGACATCCGTAATCAACCGTCATTCTGAGGTAAGCCAGCGCTTGGATAGTATTATCAAAGCGCGTGCTATCAAAGCATCAGGCATCTTCTCAAAGACTTCGCCCATTACCCCATAAGGAGGAAATATTTAAACACTATCGATCCCCCTTTCTAATGAGAAGGTGGATTAAGGGTTTATTTTTGCACTACTGAAATATACCGTTAATCTCTCTTCACATGGTGAACGAGGATCGATGGCCTCCAATAGAAGCAACATATTTTCTTGGAGAAAAGTCACATGTAGAGGTTAAGTGGGTCCGGCCAATACTTACCACTCTCTCATATATATTTCAGCTAGGGTCGATCATAACGGGCTGCCTTTTGCTACGCGGTCTATCTGATCGTAAAACGTTCTTTCAATGGTAAAATGGGCTTGAGAGTTACAATCATTCAGCAATATCGCCCATTCATCGTTATTTAGGTGCCATTCTATACAACTGTTTTACAGAAGCTCAGACGCTATTATTATGACTCAATCAAGTGGATCATGTGTGAAGAGATGTACCACATCAGCTGACAATCGGAGATATACATTGGACAATTTGTAGCAGAAATAGTGAGATTGTGGATACAGAGATCATTGCGTGAGAATATAGGATGATGTCATCGGCATACTGTATCATATAAAGTTATAGTCACGAGTTATAACAGACAAGTCGACAAAAAAGGGAGGAAAAGAGAATACTTAAAACGGAGTTTTATGGAACACTTTGCGAGATTGGAGATATAGATAAAGAGGAGTTTGAGTGAACACAAAATGAGCATTCGGTGAGATAAAATGTGAACCAGTCAACAGAAGGTATGGAGATGCCATGGTCGTAACGAAGCCGAGAATAGTGTAGAATGATCGACAATGTCAAACGCAGAAGACAGGTTAATAGAGATTACGAAACTACGTAGATTAACATCGCAAACTTGCAGTAGATCACTGAAAACATTTTGACAAACGAATTAAGTAAAGTGATTAAAACGGGATGCAGATTGAAAAGGGTTGTATAAATTTGAGTAAACAAGGTATATATTGACTTTATAAAACACGAGACACTCCAGGAATTTAGATAATATCGAAATAAGAGAAATTCAGCGGTATGAAGATGGTACCAAATGGTGAAGATACGGTTTCTATATAAGAAGACGTACGATGGCATATTTTCAGTTCACTGGAAAAGTATAGCCACGTATGAAAGAGTTAAATAGTGTGTTAAGGAATGGAAATATAATGGAATGAATATATTTAAGTACATACGTTGGGTAGGGTCGGCATGCGAATGTGTTATGCAAAGAGAAGAGAACCTTAGAGACTTCGTCAGAAGAAACAGGAAGAAGATGGAGGAGCTCAGGAACGAATATGCATAGTGAGCCAGACTGGGACCCATGGATAAAGAATATAATCGAATAATTTTAGACTGTAGATGAAAGGAGAACTCGTGTGGATCGATTGTATGAACATTTGGAGAGCGAGCAAGAAGAGAATTAAAGGTTTAACAAGTATAATTTTGACCAGACGTTGATGCGATCTTATTTTGCCAGAAAAGTTTACATTTATCACTTAGAACAGAGTGATGAGAGCGTCGAAGATTTAATTGATAAGCATAATGATTTGAGATAGAAGTGTGACCACGTGTGAGAAAACGAAGAAAGAATCTAAATAATGACGTAGAATGAGCTTAAAAAATTTTACAGTCAAAGTCGAACCATGGTGCACACGATGAACATTTAGGAATTCAGGACTGACTATTTAAAATATAATCGAGTATGGTGGAAAGCTCATGGTTGAAATTTCTGGATAGACTCAGCTGTAATAAAGGTTACATAAGGCGGCAAAAGAGGTGAGTTAAGGATAGTGAAACGCAAGAGAGTAAGGTCGAGGAGTTGTCATGATCGACTTTAAGTTGGAGAGGTGCGAACATCAGTACATGGGATAGTGATAGTAACAGTTATGATAAAATGATCAAAAAACCAGAATCTGAGATTGTAGAGGAAACGTTTGCAATGATGCGTTTGGGGAAAGCGATAATATAAGAGCGCCACCACATGAACTGAAAGGTTTTACCCGGCGGTAGATGATTGCAAGTTGAAGAGGGAAAGAAAATAAAGATTTACAGAGGAGCAGTTCAAATGTTGTACCAGGTAAGCCAAAATCGATTTTCTCAAGCGACGCATGGATGCAAGCGAAGACGACGATTTCGCACGATTAGAAGTAGTTGATTTTTTGTGTCAATGATGTGAGCGAATTCAATAAGAGAAAATCCTTAAGGAACGTATGTTACAAAGAAGAATTTATTTTTATGTGACAAATGCTTGTCGCCTCACGCTTACATGATCGCAAAAGATCTAAGTCTTGTGTCGAGAAGGTTTGAACATAGGAGGTATTTGAATGTGCAACATGGATACTTTGGTATGAAGAAATGACGCATAATCATGGAAATTTATGTTGCAAAACAAAGAGGAGCGAGATAGGATTGATTTAAAAGTATGCTAGAGAAACTTAGAGTTGAATGAAGTGTGGATTTTATGCTGCCAGGAGTTGCATTTGGTACGTCGTAGTTTGATATGAGATCGGGGAAGAGCACGATAAGAATCACGGAGAGACGAAGTAAGCGAGCGGATATCACATCTTAGAGAACGTTGATAGATTCGAAAAGCATGACGGTGTCGACGCTTTGAGAGTAAAAAAAGGATTTATTTTAACGTGGCAAATGCGTGCCAGCGCACGCTTACATGATCACAACAAAACAAAACTGTGAATCAGGTGTCGAGAAGGTGTGAACAAAGGAGGTGTTTGAATGTGATAAAGGAGGGGCACGGCCGACGTCGAGAGAGAGTTGATTCCAGGTGAGTGAGGCGGCGACGAGGAAGGATCGGAGACCGTAGTTGTTGGAGTAATTAGGAACGTGAAGTAAGAGGGTATGACAGGAACGAAGCGATAGCGAGGTGGGGCGAGTATCGTCTAAGAAAGGAAGGTTGATGAACGATGGTGAGCCGACAGCGATGAGACGAAAGGTAACGAGAAGAAGGCGGAGTTTGATGCGGATGTGGATGGTGGGCCAGGAGAGTTGGGCAAAATATGTGGATGTGTGGTCGAAGCGACGGAGACGAAAGAGCACTCGAACGGCGGTGTTGATTATTCGTTGTAGGGGTAGGATGATGGATTTTGGTGAATTGGCGAAAAGGCTAAGGCAGTAATCGATTTTAGGGAAAAGAATCGATAAAAGAAGAGACATACAAGAACGGAAGTCGATAAGGGGGCGGATTCGGCGGATGTCACGGAGAATTAAGTTAGATGAGCGGACCTTGTCACGGACGAAGGGTTTAAGGGAAAGGTGATCATCGAAATGGAAGCCTAAGAAAGTGAGATTGTGGACTATGGGGATGATCGATGAGGCAAAATATACAGTGGGAGGA
This sequence comes from Pomphorhynchus laevis, assembly GCA_012934845.2. Lineage (NCBI taxonomy): Eukaryota > Metazoa > Acanthocephala > Palaeacanthocephala > Echinorhynchida > Pomphorhynchidae > Pomphorhynchus > Pomphorhynchus laevis. Next base: position 201,126 of record WNNJ02001668.1, on the reverse strand, counting down.
GATATGTTTGGTTTACGGGGGAGGATCCACATTATTTTGGACTTTTCGGGGTTTAGAACAAGATGGAGATTGGAGAGACGTTTGTAGATAGAAGAAAGACAGTTGGAGGCAGAAATGCCGATATCGTGTATGCGATGTGCGGGTGCATGAGCATAGATTAGAATGTCATCAGCGTATTGCATGACCTTAAAGGAGTAAGGTTTGATAAACGGAGATAGATCGCCAAGCAGAAGAGAGCAAAGCAGGGGACCTAGGACTGAACCATTGTGGGACCCTGCAAAAAAATAGGGATGGGAGGGGAGGATGATGAATTAGAACAGACGCGAAATGAACGGTCGGATAGATATGAGGCGAACCATGCTACGGAGGAGGAAGAAAAGCCGTAATCATAACGAAGGCGAGAAAGGAGGACGGAGTGGTCGACAATGTCGAATGCGGAGGAGAGGTCTAGGGAGATGAGAACACTATATAGAGCCTTGTCTCGAGAAATGAGTAAGTCGTTGTACACTTTTATGCATGCGATTTCTGTCGAGTGATTAGAGCGGAAAGCGGATTGGAAAGGAGGGTACAGATTGGATGAGGAGAGATAAGCGTTGATTTGTATTAAGATGAGGTGTTCTAAGAGCTTAGAAAGAGTAGGGAGTAGTGAAATGGGGTGATAGCTAGAAGGAAGGGAGGGGTCGAGCGATTGTTTTTTAAGGAGGGGACGAACGATTGCGGATTTCCAGTGTGAAGGGAAGATACGACTGCGGATGGACGAGTTAAACAAGGTTGTGAGAAATGGGGATATCGATGAGCATATAGATTTTAATATGTGAGTAGGCAGGGGATCGGCAGGTGAGGTTTTGTTGGGCAAGGACATGAGGACAGATGATACTTCTGTAGGTGAGACAGGGAGAAGATGAAAGAGTTCCGGAAGGATGAGATTAGACTGGGCAGAGTGGGATAGGATGGAGACCGGGGTGTGAGAGAGCAACGTGGATACTTTAGTCTGGAGAAATGACGAATAATCATTGGCATTGATGTTGCACGGCGAAGAGGAGCGAGCAAGGATTGAGTTAAAAGTATGCCAGAGAGTCTTAGAGTTGAATGAAGTGATGATTTTATGCTGCCAGAAGGAGTTGCATTTGGTACGTAGTAGGTTGAGATGAGACCGGCGAAGAGCAAGATGGGAATCACGGAAAGACGGAGTGATCTAGCGGAAATCTCGTCTGAGAGATCGGTGATAGACGCGAAAAGCATGGCGGAGTCGACACTTTGAGAGTAGACATTGGATGTCAAACCATGGGGCACGTTGCAAGCGACGGTGTGTGTGAGACTTGAAGGGCAAGAGAATATCGAGAGTGGGTGTGAGTTCAGAGTCGAAAAGAAAGGCGAGATCGTGAGGAGATGAATATGTTATTGTGGGTAATGATAGAGATGATTTGAGTAAGGCAGAGCGGAGAAGGGAGAGGTCAAGATTTCTCCAAGGTCGACGTAGGATTGTAGGTGTGTGAGGAGGGTGTGGTTGTGAGTGAGATCAAGGGTGATAGGAAAGTTATCGGATAAACCAGGATCAGAGATGGACAGTGAGGTGTAGGCAGCAAAATGATCGGGGACAGCGATGATGTCGAGTGCCTTACTAAGTATATGTGTGGGGGCAGTGGAGATTAGTTTGTAATTGTAGTTGGATAGAATGTTGATGAACCCGATGGAATCCGTGAAAGAGGGGCGCTCTAGGCGGAGTTTGAAGTCGCCTAGAACGAGTGAAGGGATTGATGACAAAGAACAATGAGAAAGGAGGTCAGCGAGTTCGGTAAAAAATAAGGCAGTAGAAGCTGATGAACCAGGACGTTATACAATGGCGAGATCTAGAGTGATCGGGTTAGAATAAGGACAAGTGAGCAATTCAAAAGAGCAAGGACTGAAAGGGGGATTGATTTTGCGAAGAGACGCGGGGTGACGCGCGAATGCGACGATGCCGCCATGATTAGAGGATTTAGAAGGGCATGAGCTGAGGGGGCGGGCGGATTCGACTAGGGAGCAACCGGCAGAGAGCAGACGGTGAATGGAAAGGTCGTCGGAATCTGAGTGCTAGGATTCGGTGAGGCAGAAGAGATCGATGGATTGCTTGGTGAATAGGTTGAGGATAAGATCGGATTTATTTTGAATAGATCTAGTATTGAGGAGACGGAGGCGGAAACCGTGTGTTGTGGCGAAAGAGTCTAGTGGAGAAGACACATAGGAGAGATGAAACGCCATCGAATTTTTGGACGGGTGTGGACAACTTGAAAATTTCCGTCTATGTTTCGGATGGAGAGTGATGTTTCGCCGTTTTCCTCGCGACGGCGTTTTTCGATGCGGGCTGAAGAGATTTGAGCGATTTTCAAAAGGGGCGCGATCGGGAAAAATTCGAGTGGTTGAAGATGACATGAGTTTGAATCGTTGAGAGAGGACATAAGACGCGTGAGAGCGATTCTTGAAAACAATTTTTAGGAGAGGGGGCTGGGAAGGATTAGATTGAGAAGATTTGTTTAGACCTATGAATACGACAGGGGAAATGTTCTTGAAAAAGGATGGTTTATCCGCAGGGACAATAGACGATAGGATGGATCTGAAGGCGGAAACATCGTGGTCTAGACGTGCTTGTGGAGATAAGGAGTTAGAAGGCGTGATATTAGTGACAATGACGCAACGATCGCGAGAAGCAAATCGCTTCCGTAAAGGAGGACGACTGACGTGAGTAGGTGAGATCACGATAGAAGAGCTGGCAGTTGATGATTTGGAGGGATTTGGTTTGACGACGGGATACATAGAGGATAATGATAATAAAGAGGGTGGCAAGCGATGTGAGGAAAGATAATGAGTGGAAGGATAGTGGAGGTTGGTGGAGGTGATTTTGATTGATGGATGCAAGGTATTCAGAAAAGAGACGAGAAGGACGGGACGTGGGGTGTCGGGGAGTGAAAATACATTAGTTGTAACAATTTGCGGCTCCTTCACTGTCTCGGTAGATTTATCATAAACTTGACAAAACCCATCTTGCTGTGATACAATTTGCGTATCCTTCACTGTCTCAGTAGATTTATTAGAAATTTGAGAAATTCGATCATGCTGCGATGCCAATTCCAATTGCTTTAAGCGTTTTATTAACAAGTTGATTTGTTTCGCCGCACAGAATCCGCAGTAGAACGGTGGCCCGCCACAAGTTTCCGGACCCAAAGCACAATTATGTGTTACTGATGTCCAGAGATTGTGTTACTGATATCAAACCATGGGGAACGGTGTAAGCGACGGTGTGGGTGAGACTTGAAGGGCAAGAGAAGATCGAGAAAGGATGTGAGCTCAGAGTCGAAAAGAAAGGCAAGATCGGGAGTAGAGGAATGTTATTGTGGGAGAAGGTAGAGACGATTTGAGTAAGGCGGTGCCCAGAAGGGGGATGTCAAGATTTCTCCAAGGGCGACGTAGGATTGTAGGTGTGTGAAGCGTGGAATGGTTAACAGTGAGATCAAGTGAGGGATGGATGACAAAGAACAGTGAGACATGATGTCAGCGAGTTCGATAAAAAATAAGGATAAAGGAGCAGATGAACCAGGACTATATACAATGGCGAGATCCAGAGGGATCGGGCTGAAAGAACGATCAAGGACTGAAAGAAAAAAATCAAAAAATCACTGGAGTGATTTTTTGAAGAGACGCGTTATGACGGGCAATTGTGACAATGCTGTCACGATTAGAGAATTTAGAAGGGGATGAGCTGAGGAGGCGGGTTGATTCGACTAGTGAGCAATCGGGAGAGAGCAGACGGCGAATGAAGATGTCGTCGGAATCAGAGTGCCAGAATTTGGAGAGCCTTAAGAGATCGATTGATTGCTTGGTTGAGGATGATATCGGATTTATTGAGAATATATCTAGTGTTGAGGAGGCCGAGACTAATATCGTGTGTGGTGGTGATAGGGGCTAGCTATCAACACCACAAATGATAGACAAATGACAAACGCGCATCCGACCCATCACGTTCATTTAGGATATGCATTAATAGAATTATCAGCTTTCCTGTCACAACCTTCTGACATCGGTAGTGTTAACATTTTATCGTCTACAAAAACCACTACAATGTCAGATTCTGCCGATTCTGGTAGTGTTCGTACTTCGGCCTGCACCTAAATCGATTTGACTAGATCCAAGCACACAGCTTATTTCCGTTTTACCTACAATATCTAATCGAAATATCTAATCATATATAACGTAGGTCTCCAATCTCTCCTCCATGATGCAATCTACGCTTGATTTAAATCTTATAACTTCCTAGTTAAAAACGTTTTACACGTTTATTTAATACCCGTTAACACACCACCATAGGGGTGTCTAAGAATGACACCCTATGGGTGTCATTCTTAGACAATGTCATTCTTAGACAATGGTGTCTAAGAATGACACCCTATGGGTGTCATTCTTAGACACCTATAGGGGAGATGGAGCGCCATCGATTTTGGGGTATGTGTGGAAAACTTGAAAATTTCCGTCGATGTTTCGGATGGAGAGAGATGTTTCGCCGTTTGCCTCGCGACGGCGTTTTTCCATGCGGCCAGAAGAGAGTTAAGCGATTTCGGAAGCGGTGCGATCGGGCAAAATGCGAGTGGCTGAGGACATTAGTTTAAATCGTTGGTGAGGACAGAGGACGCGTGAGAGCGATGTCTGAAAACAATTTTTAGGAGAGGGGGCTGAGAAGGATTATATTGAGAAGATTTGTTTTGGCGGATGAATGCGACAGGAAAGATGTCATTTAAAAAGGATGGTTTATCCGCAGGATCAAGAGTCGAGAGGATGGATCTAAAGGCGTAAACATCGTTGTCCTGACGTGCTTGTGGAGATAAGGAGGTGTAAGGAGTTATATTAATGACGATGACGCAACGATCGTGAGAAGGAAATCGTTTTCGTAAAGGATGACGGGTGACGTTGGTGATTGATATCACGATAGGAGAGCCGGGAGTTGAAGATATGAAGGGAGTAGGTACGACAGCGGGAGACAAAAGGGATATGGATAATATAGAGGGGGCATGCTATGGGAGGAAAGCTTATGAGTGGAAGTTTCGGGGAGGTTGTTGGAAGTGATTTTGATGGATGTAGGTTACTGAGAAACGAGAGGGACGGGACGAAGATTACATTCGATGGGACGTTTATATGTTGGCAGGACCCTTTGGGGGAGAAAGGACATTTGAAACGACTGGGGTTGATGATCATTGAAAATGACAGGATTAATGGTTACGGATTTGTTTGTTGGTAGACAATCCGCAAAGGAAGTCTTCAGACTTCTTTTGTGTTTTTATGCTAAACATTCGTAAAATTTGTACTGAAATACTGACCATAAGATACAAAAATTGAAGTATCTTTTACCAACTGGGACAAATAAACTTTCATATTCAAAACTAGCAACTCCAACGAAACGATTTAATGTAATTCCCACATAAAAACAACTAATTTTCTTTAATTTTATTCATGCTCAGTTGTCAAGACGATTTCATTTATTGTGTACAGTAAACCTAGCTTCAATTAAAGCACTGACTAAGAATTTTAAGATACAAAAATTAAAGCTGATATTCAGTTTTGTAAATCTTTAAATTGTTAAATTTTAGTGAGCAAAAGAATGTTAATAGAAGAATTTAGCACCCATCTAAAGCCTGGTACCAGTAATACCAGTACTCAGATTTTAAATTGAGTAGCATCAATTGAAACCATTAGAACTAAAATTGAACATCTACAATGGCTAAGTTGTTACATTCTTCGTTAATTTAAATGTATAATTCGATATAATTCCTTTGTTTCCTCTTAAATTCTGTCATAGATATTATTAAATTGACTAAAATTTTATATGATCACTTAATTTGATCAACTTAATTTATTTTACATTTTAGAATTTTGTTATAAACTAATTCAACCCGCTGAATCTACGCTTGGCCATGTCTGATTCTGAAGATTATATGTCCGACAAGTTTCTTCAATCAATGTGATTTCAAAAACAGTTGCCCATTTAAAATTATTTATTCAACTATTTCAATAGGTCTAATGAAAGTCCTGGTATTGTTAAAACTCCATCTGCCATTAGAGAACGATGCAAATTTAAACGACAAAGACTTAATCAGTCATTAAATGCCTCAGAGCACGAAATGCGTAAGGCTGGCCTTAGTAAAAAGATCGACGAATCTAATAAAGGATACAAAATGCTATTGAATATGGGCTACACGAAAGGAAGTGGATTAGGCAAAACTAAAGTTAGGTTTACTTATATTATTACAAAATTATTATTCAATTGAATTAGTTAGAATATGATTAAACTTAAGTATTTGATTTAAAACTTTTTCATGGACGGAGGAACATTATCAGCCAAGAACAACGTGATCGAACTTAAACCAGCAGCAATATATGCTAGATATATATTTGACAGATCTAATAGTATTACTTCTACGAATTGTCTTATCTTCATCTCCAAACTCTTTCTTTGATTCGTTTGTATCTTAACCATTCAAAGTCTAACATCTTATTTCGTTATCCCTAAACTTTTTATCTTTAAACTTTTTCATGGACGGAGGAACATTATCAGCCCAGAGCAACGTTATCGAACTTAAACCAGCAGCAATATATGCTAGATATATATTTGACAGATCTAATAGTATTACTTCTACGAATTGTCTTCTCTTCATCTCCAAACTCTTTCTTTGATTCGTTTGTATCTTAATCATTCAAAGTCTAACATCTTATTTGGTTATCCCTAAACTTTTTATCTTTAAACTTTTTCATGGACGGAGGAATATTATCAGCCCAGAGCAACGTTATCGAACTTAAACCAGCAGCAATATACGCTATATATATTTGACAGATCTAATAGTATTACTTCTACGAATTGTCTTCTCTTCATCTCCAAACTCTTTCTTTGATTCGTTTGTATCTTAATCATTCAAAGTCTAACATCTTATTTGGTTATCTTTTCTTTCATATATGTCTCTCCTGTCTCAATATTTCTTAATTCAACCGTTCTGCCTATTGTTGATCATCTAACTTTCTTGGGAGTTCACTTCAATAACTGTCTTTCTCTTGCGTCAAAACCCGATCTAGCAATCTCCTTTTAACTCCAGTCACTCTCTTATCTCCAGTTTATTGTTCCCTAAAATCGACTATATAAATCCACGTATCTTCATCAACATTCCATTTTTATTGCCTCTCCTCTTTGGAATAACCTGACTCGATCATCCGCTCAAAACCATTTAAAGATCCTCTTCATAAAAGAAAAACTATTCAAAGTAAAAAACATTTAAAGATCCTCTTCATAAACAGCAATTTAAAGTATCATTCCAAGTAACAAAAGTTTTACCGTTTCTAACAAAAATAATCAAAATTTTAAATTTTGATTATTTTTGTTAGATTTAATTTATAAATTAAATTTTTGTTCTTCTCATTTGTCGTTCTAATTATTTAAGTCAATTGTATATAGACGCTTCGCATGTAATTATGCCTCCTGTTTTACGGAATTGTAGCAAATGTTTAAATGTCATTATAAAGTCTATTATGGTGACTTTGTTTTCTATGCATTTGCGTTTCTAGTAATAATTATAAAAATTTACAATAAAAAAGTATTCATTAGATGAATTTTATAATATTTCAAATTATCATAATTTATTAATTTAAACACTATTTCTTAGTTTTTGACTAACTATCAAAATAAGGAAGACCAAATGATTTACATCAAATGATCTACATCGATTATGTTAAATATGTCAAAGCGAAATTTATTCGTAGAGTTATATTTGATTGAATATATTGTGCATTTTAATTTACTATTATTTATTTCATCTTAATTTAAAGGATGCACGAATAAAATTACTTTAGCAGAAATAACGTTTTATAAATTCAACTTTAAACAGAATTCAAACAAGTATAACGTTTTTACTTTTTATTATTGTAACATCGTCTAATCGACTTATTTAAATTAAAACTATGTAACTCTAGTGATAATATCGTTTGCTGATTAAAAATATCGATATTTTATTGGTTTGTTCCTTTACTGGTTTGTTATTTTATTGGTTTATTCAATGTATTTGTTCGGTTTAATCTTATTGTTTAATTTTTATTTCGATCAGCGTTTTTTTATTCTTTTTTCTGTCCAGCTTTTAGTTTGATTTTTAGCAAGCCCAGCGTCCATAATATTTTTGATTTATCAATGATATTTTAAATTTATCGATAGTATTTTTGATTTATCAATAAAATTACTTTCAATACATCCTAAATTTTATTTATAATTTTGTCACTATTAAGCTGAAAGAAACCTATATTTATATCTTAAAACCGAATTTTTATATATAAAATTAAATTACATTTGAAAATTTAATAATATTTAAAATTATTAAGATTATACAAATTCTGTAGTCTTATTTAAATCGTATTATGCATTTATATCTAATATATAACTAATTATAATTTATTTATAAATTATAATTTATAACTAATTATTTATTTATAACTAACAACATTAATTGGGTTGGTTTTAGGCGGGGATAATTGAGCCTATCGACGTTAAAGTTAAAGACAATCGTCTTGGTCTTGGTGTAGAATCTGCACGCAAAAGGAAAGCCGATACAATACGATCTTTAATAAAGTCTGCTAACCCAATATCGGAGGATCAAATGAGGGATGCCTATATAAAGCGTCGTCGCCATAAATTTAATTACAATCGAGTATGTAAAGATCTATCAAAAGCAAGACTCGTTTGTGAGCAACTTGATTGTGCCGAGGTATAATTATAGTTAAATATTTTAATGTAATTTATGTGAAACATTAATACTAATATTTAAATATTAATTAATATTAATAATATGTAATTTCATTATCTAATAAGTTTTTTGATATTTAACTAATGGATATTTTCAAAATTATCAACAATTAGTTAATAAAATTTTCTTGAGTTGAATTATTCAATTGTAAAATTAATTGAGGTCCTACTCTTAATTGAGTCTTTATATGGCCATTTGTAAATAGTTAATTACATTCATATTTTTTTTGCAGATAAAAGTCAATTTACTAGATTACAAAGCCAACTGCATTTGAAAAAATCATTAAATTCAAGTGTGATTTATGACTACTGCATTGAATTTAATTTTTTATATTGAAGTTGATGTCATTATACACGACGACGCAATTTGTTTCTTAGGGTTTTAAGTATCCTGTTGACAAGCAGTTCTGGGAAGTAAATGAAGATGATAATTGTCTGGACAGTGTTGATATTAAGGATGATGACGAAGATGCCGTTGAGGTATTAAACATAATCTATTAAAAATGCTACTTGACGACTTCATTTTAGGACAAGGAACTAATTCTGGACAATATAGTCGGGTACCTAAGGAAACAATACAATTATTGTATTTGGTGTGGTAATCGATACAACGGTAAGGCTATTTATAAAATACAAAGATTAAAAGGCTATAACTTCGGATATTTTACCGTTTTAGCACTTTGCTAAATATATAGTTATATTATGTAATATAAAGTTATATTATATAATACAATATTGTAATACTATAATATATAAAATTATATATTTATTATATTACCAAATTATGAGATAGGAGGACGATAATCACATAGCTTATCATTGTCAATCAACATGTCGTCATTGTAATCAGAATTTTCAATAGTGCCTTTTCTAGATTTTCACTCACTTCTGTTTCCGTCATGTACATGATCTTGTATTGAAATTTTCTAAAAACCAAAATTATTTTTGGCAACGTTTCAATCCTATAGGGGTCTCTATTAGTTCAAGTTTAAATTGTAAATAATCAAGACAGTTTTTAACCGGTCATTGACTTACAATTTATTTGAGATGAGATCATAAATAAAAAGATCTCAGGAGATCTTATACTGAAGAATTTATAGCTATACTGGATGGTAAGCCTAGTCGGTAAGGCGTAGACCAACCAACCGAAAGAACCTTATTCAAATATGAAGTTGCAAATGGTGTTCAAAGGAAAATTACAGCGGTGCACATCCTTCTGATGAGTCCGGTGTATCATTTCGCGGCAGTAGAGAACGAAACAATAGCAATATGTCAATCTAAAATCTGGCTTGTAAGAATGCCTTGAATGCATCTAGGAAAATGTTGTTTCAGAAATTCATTACAATAAACGTATCATATACTGAGGAATTTTTAGCTGTACTGGATGGCTAGCTTTGTAGTCTAACTTTATATAATTTTGAAGATAATTATCTGTAATTTAGATGCGTGTGATTTGGAATCTAATTGTCCTGGAACAACGATCGAAAACCACGACTGTTGACCTAAATAGCGACAATTTGTACATTTTAATGTTATTTTTTCCAAAAAATATATAGTAGACTTGTCGCTAAAAATTTTACATTTTAATGTTATTTTTTTTCTCAAAAATATCTAGTTTATACTCGTCGTTTGAAGTTACTAATATTTTGTTTTAATCAATCATTTTTCAATCAATTTTTAAATTTTCTTAATATTGTAAATATTTTTTATATTTTTATCTACTTTCGATTTACCGATCGAAAGAACCTACATTTCACTGATAATCTCAAGTGTTCTTATTGCACTGTGTTAGTATACTTTGAACTGCCGATATTGTATTGTCAGGTTAATAAAATTTATATTAACGTTAAATATTCAATTTTAATTGATCCAATTGTGTCTTTTCGGTGAAATAAAGAAAATTCTTAAAAATTTAAGTTTTATAAATTAAAATTTATGCTAATTATGTTTATAATTATATAAATAATTATATCATAATATACTTGTAATATACTTATATCATAATAATTTATATTTTTAATATAAAAAATTAAAAATTAAATATAAAATTAAATTTAATTAAAAAATTAATTTTAATTAAATTTAATTAAAAAATTAATTTTAATTAAATTTAATTAAATTTTTAAATTAAAAATTAAATCAAGTATATTATAATATACCTTATTAATTATAAATTATTTTACAAGCACATATTTGCGAATAGTTTGATAATTGAAGATTATCAATAATATTTATACGTGAAATAATTAATATAATTATGTTATATTATGATTAATATAACGTAATAACCAGTTATACCTTTATCATATAACCGATAATTAGTATACAATTTTGCTCAAATTGTTGATAAATTTATTTTATTATCTTTTAACAATCCAGGAATCAATTACTTTTAAATCAATTTAAAAATATGCTCAATTACGCTTGTTGAAAATCAATTTAATCTTTTACGTCAATTATTTAGTCTAAATTTAAATAAATTTAAATTTACATTAAATTATTTAATTATAAAACAAACATTTTTGCTCATTCTGTCGAGGAATTGTAGTTTTAAAATAATTTAATTCACACTCTTTTAAACGTAGATGTTATATATTTTGCGTCAGTAATTGTTTCGTATATTAGAAACACTTAAATTATAACAATATAATTGTTTTTGTTAATAAGTCCGTTTCTTTCCATGTATCCTCCATCATTTGGCTGAAAAAGTCATGATTTCACTATTCTTAGGAATTCTAAATAGAAAATATTAAATATAATATTTATATAATATTAAATATAATATGAAATATAATATTTAATATAAAATTTTCTGCTCACTATTTGTTAAATTTGTTTATTTTTATTTCTGGCAATAATTCTGTTGTTATTAAAATTAAGTGATTATAAAATTACTAAAGTGCTTATAAAATTATAAAATTACTAATTATAATTACTAAAATTACTGAAATTTTCACTGATCTTATCGTAGTAACCGTGTATCGATAATCGCAAAATCAAAGAACGTCTGAGACATAATGTTTAAAGTTTTTCGATGAGAAGAGAGTGATTGGCATTGTTAAAAGCTTTTGTGAAGTCGACAAAAACGACGATGAATCACAAACTTTGAATCATGATGTGTTAGTGAACCGAAGCTGTCAAAATTCATCTTGTTCAGTAAGAATAAGCGCGGAGGCGGCGAGTTAAAAGGTATGCAAAGAATATATAATCATGATCCAAGATAGCGATGTCATGATACGAGTTTGGGTCATATGTTTTACCCGATCCCTTTTAATCAAATATCGCTAATCACTTAAAGGAATGATTGGTGCCAGGATACAGAAGCTGTGTTTTCGAAAAACACTTGTTGAACAACTCTTCCAATACATGCCAAGTAAATCGTATTGTTGAGGTGCTCATTCACTATGCCATCAGTAACAGTTGCCTTGTGGTTACGCAGTTTAGATACAACAATATAAAGTTTTAAAGTGGTAAACCGTAGGTTATGCAGTCTAGATGACAATGGATTCAAAGCATAACTGGGACGGATGAATGCGAAATTATAGAATGAGGGTAAAGAGGGGCATACTACATCAAGGTGTATAGTTATTGAAAGTAAGACTTTCATATGTAGATAAAGATGTTTGAACAAAAGCATACATTTACGAAACTAGCTCAACTTCCGAGGGGACAACTCAGCTTATCTTAATAAGCAGATATCATCCTGTTTGTGTGATTGTTGGTCCATTAGCTTTATCATCATACAATAAAGTCGTATCGAACTTATGTGCAATTAATGTGAGATATAATTAGGATATAGTTCTCTTAAAATTGATATTGCTTTCGTTATTGATGGTGACGAATTGGGGATTTGATCAGCAACTCTTCATGGTTCGAACGGGATGTACAAGCTGATGTTAGCGCCACACAAAGAATTGTAACTTGTGTAGATGTCGTTGATGACTAAAAGGCGAATAGAGGTGATAATTTGATTTATATTTATATATCGATGTTGCTAGATCCATTATGACTGCAATATGTGACATCTGCCGGTGATGATTGAATAAAGAGACCGAAATGCAACAGAAATTTCTAGTTTTAGACTAATGGGTCTAAAATTTAGACCCATTAGTTAAAGTTACCTGATAATATCATTGGCCAGTCAAGATTTAACGTACAGAGAAGGGTAGAAAGTTTATCTATAATCTGCGTGGACGTCATGGTCGGAGAGAAGTAGCAACCACAAGTATGCAAGCGGGAGTTTGAATCGCAATATAAAATATGCCTTTAACATCATACCTTAAACTGGAAAGTTAAAATTTAATCTTACTAACAATCCTTCTTTAGAACGATCCCGCTAGTGAGGCTAACAGCTATTTCGACACAATGAAAATTATTGCGTCGAAAGAGTTAGGATTAGCTCAAATTAGTCTATAGCATTTCGGTTAGAATGATGGTATTAAAGATAGCCAAGAATGCAGAGAACCCGTTAGAAATTATGTATCTTAGACCGACATTGTAGTTGATGATTTGGTTAATAGATTGGGTATCTTGAAGTTCATTACACAATGGATTAGGAGGAATTACGGGCGTGCTCGTTAATGCAGGTGATTGAATATTAAAGGGATTATTATTGCATGTGCTATTATTGAGCAGCTGATCTAGAGTTGCGATTAACGGAAGGTGAGTATCAGTATGAATATGTGCTAGTTATTCATTTGACGAAATTGACGTAAGCATTATAATTGGCACAATGTCACCATTCCGAATGGCAAAACATTTAGTTGGGTTGTTTGATTGAGTTGTACTGCTGAGTTGCGAAATTGTATTCACGAGAGCAATCTTCTTTCGATAGATCAGGTTGCACGTATACGGATTACGTACCGGATTTGTTCTTAACTTGCGGGCGGCTTGGATTTCTTTTTGGATTGAAAGGTGAAGAGAGGTCAAGTCGTATAAATGGCGGGATATCTTCTTACGTAGCTGATAAACTGGTGAATGTTTCATTATGTGTTCCATTAGAGTTGATACTCGATTATCGCAGTAAAGTATAAACTTATTTCTCATCATTCTCTATCGGAAGTCCTTTGTGGAGTATCAAAGGACTTGGTGCGAAGTCCATTTCGCGCCCTTATAGAGTCTTATTTTATTGTTGAGGAGATTTAATGTACCTCCTCTATCCTTAGATGATGAGTTGGATGCAAAATATAGTGATCAGATTAATTGACAGTTAATTGGACAGCTAATTTAGCAAAGTTGACGAATTATTGTCGGGTTGCGATACAAACGTCGGATGATAATGACACTCTTCATGAAGCAGACTGGAATTGAGTATGTAGAGCTTGGATCTCTATTTTAAACTTCGAAATATCATCAGATGTAAATAGTTTTGTATGTTTGTCTAAACTTGAATGGGCTTTTGGTCGAGAATTACATAAACAGCAACGAGTCGTATGTTGGAACAAGTATCCCCAATGTTAATTGTAAATTCTGTTTGTTCTATTTGTTATTTTTTATTGTAATCACGAATATTGTAATCACTTATATCACTTTCTCGTTGAAATGTCTAATTCGTTATATTCGTCGTATTACGAATAATTTTAAAAGCTTAGGTTTGGTTGAGCTTATAGTAAATCAGATCAGTTAACTGAGTTGTAAGTATTTATATTTTTTAAACCAAGAATATTCAGATAAATCATTTTGATGTTTCATGAACTTCATTGTGGATGAACTGAAGCCGCCAAGGGCTTCGACTGCGATGCGAGTAAATTCGTACTGGCACTTGTCGAGGATATTGTATTTGGCCTTTTATTTTCTTTGGAGCATAAGATGACAGCTCCGATTTTTATTGATTTACAAAATGAAACTTTAATGTTTTAATCAATAAATCTTGTTAGTAGTAAACCCAAGCTACTCTACCCAAGCTGTTATTTAATTTCACTTACTCAGATATGGCAACAAATTTAAGAATTAATTGTAATAATTAATAATTAATAATTATAAATATTAATTAATTAAATTTCATAAATTTTATAAATTGTTTAATTGTTTTTGATATTAAGAAAAATTTATGTTTCTAATCATAAAGTTTAAATCCACTTTAAGCAGTTGAAGCTTAAAGGTAAATCTTATTTACCTTTAAAGTTAACCTTTTTGTCCCCATCGTAATCAGCTTCGTTAATCATATCTTCAATGTCTTCTTGAGTAAGGTTTTCTCCGAGGCTTTTCATTATTTCATTTAATTCGTCTGCGCATATGTATCCGTCACCATTTTTATCGAAAACGTTAAATATTTGATAGTAATCATTTTGAGATGTTGATGGCTCTGACAATATTTCCATAAAGTCTTTAAAATCGATGTAATCTTCTCCTTTAATATCGTTGTATAAATCTAGTTGATTATTAATTAGAAAGCATACCTGTTCTTGTTAACTTCTGAATTAGGGCGCGCACACCTTCATATGAGCACGGTTGACCTATTCCTCTAATAAAACTCGTAATCTCTCGAACACTCACTCTGCCGTCCCCGTTCTTATCGAGATATTGAAATGCCTCTCTCAATGCTAAAATAGCAAAAAGGAATTAACTTGTATACGCAATGACATTTTTTTAAAAGGAGAGCGAACTTGCTTTAATTAAAATCAATCGTTTCAATAGAAAACTGTTAAATTTTAGATCAAATTTACGTATGCCATTATTTCGATAGCCGTTGATATATATTCAACGGCTATATTCTTGCATAGATAAAACAAAATATAAAAATTAATTAGTATTATAACTGACAAAAGAAACCCCGCCATGGCCGGTCCAAGCTTGTGCTGAGAAAAGAGGAGGATTGGCGATAGACTTCATGACAAGCCTGTCGTAAAACAAAACCGTCGCATCAACAGTACGAAATGGTGTCTCAATAAACTTTGCGAATAGGCGACTACAATGGTACGGCCGCGTACTTCGCGCAAACGAACATCAACCATCAATAAGGCCCATTGGTGTCAGTGGAAAAAGCGTACTTCGTAACGAAGCGGAACAAACGCTGAAGAAAAAGATTACTGACAAAAGAGCATAAAAATATTTTTAAACTTTTAAATAGTAAAGTTCTTTATAATGACTGCCTATAATGTGATAATTTTAACGAATTTTGTTTGGATTTTCGTGTTTTGTTGAAAGCTATGCCAACTTAAAACCCCAAATATTGATTGTTAACCAAGGATTTAAATTATTAAATATTTTTTACTGTTATCTTTAACTTTAAATAGCAATTTAATTGATAATTGATACAATTATCACTATGATTTTTACAATTATCATAGAAACATTTGTTAACTAATAATATATTTTGTATTCGATTTTTTAATCAAGATACCTGATGACCTACAAATTGGTTATTTAAATTTCACAAAAATGCCATACCATCCATGCATTGCCCTCTTTTATTGACTGTGCCATTTGACGTTTCCATCATTTCTTAATTTGATTAAAATAGGCAAATTTATCAATGTGGTGAAATTGCAGTCGAAATATCAGTTGTGTTTTATAGTTTTTAATCGCGGTTGTATTTTTAGATAGCGTTTATAGTGAAAAATACTCAACTTTTACGAAATGTAGTTTAAATAGAGTAGCTGTCTTTTAACTTTAACTTTTAGGCTTTATTATAGTAATATAAGTTAGGTAAATGTTTGCTGCTTTATGCAATATACGTGAAGTATATCAAGTTTTCTCAAAATCTAGTTTTGAATGTAAATTAGTCAAAGACACGAGAAACGCCATAAATATTTTAAAATGAAGGTCAAGGTAAGCAGCATAAAAGTAACAATTTTTAATGAAATTGGTTTGAGCTCTTTTTAGGGTTTCTAAACTGATTTGTATAGAAACTCATTTCATTTCAGGTTCATGAGTAGCTTGTAAAATATCCGAATTTTAGCGTCTTAAGATCTAAACAATTTTTAACTTTTCGATGAATCATATTATTTTAGGTTTAGGAAGCGAGAAGTATAAACAATAACGCATTTACTTATACATTTATTACTAAACTTGTAGAATGATATACATATCTGCAATTGCGATACACAAATAATAGATTAAAACTTTACGAAATAATTAATTTATATTTGCCGATAATATTAATATAAAAAATAAAAATAAATATAATGAATAAATAATTATAATATTATTATTTTATATTTATTATTATAATAAATATGTCACTATCCGATATTGACATATTTATGTCAATATCGATAGTCTTTATGTCACTATCCGATATTGACAGTAGGAGAAGATTTTGAAATACAATTTATAAAATTGATAAACTTTTGGTGTATTTATTTTGTTTACCCAGTACCGAAAGGTAAAGAGGTATAATAAATTCTCTCATTATTATAATAAATATAAATAATTTTAATAAAGGCATTAATCTCTCTGAATAAATGCATATTAACACGGGAATGCATTTGTTATATACTAAATTGATTTGTAAATGTTACATTTTATATAATATTAAGACATAAACCATTATGTGTAAAGATATTAACATATTATATATATTATATATCAAGAGATATAAAGATATAAACCATTATTAGATAAAAATCTAATAATTTAGATTATTATAAGATAAGAATAATTTTAAAGTAGATATTCTTAAGATAAAATCAAATATTTTTATATTATTATAAAATAAAAAATCTTATATAGCAATTATTTATTTTATTATTTAATTATTAAATTTTGATTTAGCATTATTATGTTTTGTTTATTTTATAATTATATTAAATACGTAGACTCAGTTAGCTGATTTGATTTGTTATGTCCTGATGATGATTGCAGTAGTGATCGAAAATTTGTAACAATGATTTAATAAAAATCATTTAATAATAGATAATCTTGAGATAAATATCAATATCAGATAAAAGCTAATAATATTAGATTATTATTAGATAAGAATAATTCTGTAGTAAATGATCTTAAGATAAAAATTATGATAATATTGATATCTAATAATATTAAACTATTATAAGATAAGAATCATTTTGTAGTAGATAATATTAAGATAACAATCAATATTAGATTAAAATCTAATAAGTTTAGATTATTATAAAATAAGAATCAATTTGTATTAGATAAGCTTAAGATAAAAGTCATTATTAGATAAAAATCTATAAATAATATTAGATTGCTATAAGATAAGAATCATTTTGAAGTTAAATAATCCTAAGAAAAAAATCTTTATATAAAAATCTTATATTATTAGACTATTTTTAAATAAAAATAATTTGTAATTTTATTTAGTATTAACTTTTATCTTAAGATAAAAACCATTGATTTTATCGATTAAAGTATTTTACTTTAATCGAAATAAAAATGATAAATAAATAGCATGTTTTTTTTGATATTTAACTTAATAATATATAATACACATCATATTAACTAAAATAACGCTTTTCAAAACAATTATGTTTTCAAAGCAAAAGTCATTATTTCTGCGCAATAATTTATAGCAAAGCTGATCCTTGAATTTTTATAGCTTATAAATCTCCTGAAATTCTTTAATTCGTATCACTGTTCTGTGTATTTCGATCTTCTTCTAATTTTGATTCAGGTAACATTGCCCACCACTGAAGTTCACTGCTCCCAAAAAATACAAATATACATGCACTAAGAATATAACAAATTGAATACACGATAAATGCATATCTCCACTGAACAGCGGTTGACTAAAATTACAAAAAATCTAACAATAATTTTGATCACAAAGAAAATATATTTAAAATTTGATGTTCGTATAAGCTGTTTCCATAAAAGCGTTAAATTATAATATATAATCAATTATATTAAATTATAAACATACATTAGTATGTAATAATCATATAGCTATATAAGTATAATTACAAATAATATGCATGTAATATAAAATTTGGAATATTAACGATTTATTCGTTGTATATTGATTTATTTATACTTTGCGGAAGCGCTAATAAAAACTTTCAATTCTTATTACTTAATTTATTTGTCTTTTATAATTTATTAACTGAATATATCATAATTGATTTTTAACGGTAATTAACTGTTATTTAAAACTGTATTAACCATAATTCTATATCTTACATGATTTTTCTTATTGTAGACTTTTCCCTTTTAAACTGAGCCAAAATTATTTAATTTCCTAAATAATTTTAAATTTTCCACTTCCAGAATAAATGATATAGTTCTAAGTTGAATATATGTAAATTATAGTTTAAAGTTGAATTATACTTCTATGATATAGAGTGAATATAATGTAAATTAGTATATCAATAAAAAATTCTTCTATCTAATATTCTATTTCACTATTTAAAATTATCAAAAATTCTACAATTTAAAATTTTATTCTAATATTTTAAATTATCAAAAATTCCTATATTTAAAATTCTATTTAAAATTTTAAAATTATTAAAAATTCTTCTATATTTAATACTATTTAAATATTCTTAAATCAATTCTACTGTTTTAAATTTTATTCTACTATCAAAAATTAATAAACATTATTTAAAATTATATGTTACAATATAAAATTATCAAAAAATCTACAATTTGAATTTTTATTCTACTACTTAAAATTATCAAAAAAAAATCTATTTAAAATTTTATTCTATTATTTGAAAGTATCAAAACTTCTACAACTAAAATTTTTATTCCAATATATTAAATATACTAATATATCTAATATATACTTAACAGATCAACCAGAAGCGATCATAGCAACTCCGGATGACGTTATCGTGGCGATGCGCTCTTTTCCTAAGGTAACGGCAGGAGGTTTTGACGGACTTCGCTCACGTCCATTCAAGATCTAGTCGGCATATGAGACACTTGGAGAGACACCTGGAGGTTTTGACGAATTTCGCTTACGTCCCTTTCAAGACCTAGTCGGCACAGAAGACACTTGGAGAGACACAGGACTGGTCAAACAGTTGATAAATTTCATCAATATCGTCCTCAAAGAAAATTTATCAAAAACAGTTCAGCCGTATTTCTTTGGCGCCACTCTACTGAGTTTTAACAAGAAAGATAGAGTGCATCGTCCCATCGCAATTGTTAATACACTCCGTCGGTTGGTGCCAAAGACTGCTTAGTTACTGATTCACAATGAAGCTTCCACATTTCTGAAGCCTTATCAGATCGGCATAGGAGTAAAATCAGGTTGTAAAGCGGCAGTGCACGCCACACGCTTGTTTCTATCTGAGGGAATGACGAGCGGGGAAGGCCTATTAAAGATAGATTTTACTAATGCCTTCAACAATGTTAGTCGTACAACTGTGCTGACAGAAACGACACAGTACTTTCCCGTGTTATTCCGCTTCGTTCATTGTTGCTACTCCGGCGTATGTCTCCTGCAATACGGCGATCACACGATCGAATCACGAGGACTTCAACAATGCCATCATCTGGCCTGCTATTATTATGCCTAGCCATCAATCCACTGCTCCTACTCACTTACAGTTTTAATGTGTGGTATCTCGACGACGGCGTTATCGGAGGGCGCACGGAAGACTTGCCACGAACTCGAACTACTAACCTAACTCGGCCCTGAATTCGGGCTATATCTAAACGAAACGAAATGCGAATTCGTTTCACACTCACCAACCGCGCTTTCAAGGATTCGCACAATTCTCCCAGGTATATAGCGCTTTGAGCTTTAAAGCCGGCTGACACCACTCTACTGGGGGGTCGCCCTAGCCAGCTCAGAAGCCGCTGCTTAGGTACTACTTGACAAGATATCGCAACTGAAATTAATGTGTAGCCGCTTGGCTGGACTCAGCACACACCTTACATTTTTCCTGCTCCAGAATTTTCTCAGCGCCCCAAAACTGATGTACACACTCAGATCCACGTCATGCTACCAAAGCAGTATTTCCAGGATTATGATGCTGCTCAGAGGGACCAACTTAAGAAAGTACTTAACGTAAAATGATCATCATCTAGCTGACAACAAGCCACCTTAACTCGTTCCGGCAGAAAACGACCGGATGGAGGCACTATGACCCCGTAGGAACTTAGGCGTTTTGCATGCTGGGACGTGACATGTGTAGATCCACTGTCTCCAAGTCATTTATCTACGGCGTCGTCAGGATCAGGTGCCGAATATTATAATATAAAATTAATAAAAAAATTCAATGTAAAATTCTATTCCACTATTTTTAATTATAAAAATTTCTTCTATTAAAAATATTATTATTTTTTAATTATCGAAAATTCTTCTTCCCAAAATTACATTCCACTATTTAAAATAATCAAAAAAATTTCTTCCTTAAATTCTATTCTACTATTTAAAATTATCAAAAATTCCACTACCTAAAATTAGAGTCAATTATTAAAAATTATCAAAAATTCTTATATTTAAAATTCTACTCCCCTATTTTTAATTATCAAAAATTCTTATATTTAAAATTATATTCTACTATTTTAAATTGACAAAAATTCTACCTACAATTTTTTTCTACTATTTAAAATCAGCAAAGTTATTTTATTTGAAATTATATTCTAATATTTTAAATTATTAAACATTGTTCTAAAATTATTTAAATTATTAAAATTCTATATTACAAAAATTCTAAATCAATAATTCTAAATTAATATTTATAAGTATAAATATTGACACCGACTTGATGCCACCAATAGTTTATCTTTAACTTCAACAATCAGCTGTAGCGTGATACTTACGTTGGTTACTATTTTCGCGGTTATAAATGGAACGAAGAATCCAGTTATTGCCGATGCAGTATTCCCTATCGTGAATACTACACCAGATAAGGATCCTGCGAAATCATTACAATTCAATACCACTCCACCGCCGATAATTAATCCACTATAGTAAAATGAAAATAAAGTTATTATAAAATCAGTAAAGTATTAATGTTTTTATCAACATATAACATGGAGTTTATATCTTTAATGTATAATTAATGTATTATTATATAATTTACATAATAAATTAATATAATATTTAACATTATAATACAATATTAATAAAGTACTTATATGTTATTATTTATTTTTAGTACTTATATGTTATTATTGATTAGCTAGCATTCACAATTGATTGTAAAGATTTCACAATTTGTAATATCTACCCGCCAATATTATTTATAATTAAAATAATATTAAATTTATAGTTTTTATGGTTAGCTAGCATTCACATTTGCTTGTAAAGATTTCACAATTTGTAATATCTACCCGCCATAATTATTTAGATATAAATTATTTCATTTTTTATTTACTTACGTTTGAAAAATTAATTTAATTATTAATTAAATTAATTTGATTAACTAGCTCCTGCTATCATCAGGATTACAATAAAATGTTTTACAATGTTTCTCAATTTATCAAAAATTGTGAAACATTTTATTGTAATCCTGATGATAGCAGGAGCTATCGAAAAATAGAATTTTTATCAAATAAAGGATAATTTTTCTGCTTCTTTGTTCCTGTAATAACTATATAAAATTTGTAATTATAATAAAGAATTGAAACCAAATTGTAACGATGATATTAGAAACAGAAACAGAATGCAATTGCAAAAGTTTTAATTTTGATAACATAAATACCTATAATCTAGAATTAATTGTAAATGGTGAATTAAGGACAATGCTATCAAAAGGGTATAAATATAGATAAAATAATAACAATATAAATAAAATTTATAATTCGTAATATAAAGACTTTAATGTTTACTTTAGTAAATACAGAACTTACTAAATTAAAGGATAACTATATAATAACAAATGTGATGTTGTAACAACCATTTAATTACTTAAATGCTTACTTTGGTAAGCTCATTAATGGTTAAAGTTTAAATACATTAAAGATAAACATTTGGAAAACTTATTAGATAAAATTAGAGAGAAAATGAAAATAACAAGCAAATGTTAAAAGGATAGCTCAAATTAATAAAGATATGTATACAGAACTTACTAAATTAAAAAATAATATATTAAATAGTATATCTTTAGATATGAACATTAAACTATTATTAATTTATATCGTAAAGATGACATATTTAAATTTACAAGAAACATATTTTTACATCAGCATTCATGCATACAATAAATAAAGGACAAAAATTTATCCTTTATTTGATAAAAATTCTATATTTCGATAGCTCCTGCTATCATCATCAGGATTACGATAAAATACCCCTCATATTTTATTGTAATCCTGATGATGAATGCAGGAGCTATCGAAATATAGAATTTTTATCAAAAACGGATAATTTTTCTGCTTCGTTGTTCCTGTAACTATATAACTATTTTTTTATAAATATTATAAATATTATTGATTAATTTATTAGTCATTTATAGTCATGAAGTTTTTATCGAAGATATTCTTATCTTAGGTAAGAATGTCATGTAGTTTTTAATTTACTCTTCAGCAGAAAATAGCATAGTGTGGAAGCTATCGAAATTGATGGAATTATGTTTTGATTTGCATTCCTAAACTATAATTAATTTTATAGTAAAAATTAATTTCAGAGATTGCCAAGTTGATGTCACCATTAATTAAGAATTACAAATCAAAAATGACAATGCTTTCGTAAAGGTAAATTGCTTAAAAGAAGGTTGAGCGTTTTATACTTTATTCCAAAAACCTTATTTCCCAATTTATCATCAAAAAAATCGTTTGACAAATTTTGATCTGTGGGAGTAGCATTTACCTCGTTTTGCTTCGTCATGCTAAGTCGGAAAAATTTAGACTTTAAATTAAATTTATAAATCTTTAGCGGGTATCGAAGGGCAAAATGACTAGATGAATCTTATTCAGACAGTTCAGATAAAAATTCCCCTCAGGAAATTGTTTCAACAATTTTATCTGCTAAATGGTCCAAGTCTACGTGTATATGGAACAATGATGCTATCGGGGAAGTGTATATTCCAATAGCAAACAGTTACTCATATATTCAAATTCTGGTCATATTGTTTCATCTTTGGAAGTCTCTAAGATAGTACGAATTCCTCAGAATGGGATAATAGTACTAATGGAATAATAGTACTAATTCCAACAATATGATAATGACCATTTCATTTTCCACACAAAGAAAACATTTGGCTAATAGTCATAGGTATATTTTAATCAATTTTTATACTAATATGCGACCCTCTTCTAAATTCGAGTTAATTGTTATTGTTTTTGATTATGGACATGCCAAAGATCCGATTACCCTGAACATTTTCAGGCGACTTTGCCTTCAATCCAAATGACACAAGGTGTTTTACAACACAATATGCGCTAACTACAGATTCGTCGATTAGAATGCCATCTAAGTATACGTTCGTCTCTTGCAGTATTTTCTTATCACATGATAAAACATTTTTCAATATTGCAATAATCATTCGAAGAGCAAAATACAAACCTAATCCAAGTCGCGAAAGGCAATATGTCTGTCCTTTGTAATTAACAAAATTGAAATTTCCATAGGATTTTCTCAATATGGATTTGAAGATACGCACTCTTTAGATCAACTATCTTAGATAGTCCTAAGACATGTCACAATTCACGAATTGTTTCATATCAATCGGAGAGTCAATCCGTGTCTGACTTTATATAAAGATTTAGCTCTCTGAAATCTACGGTAGAATCTCACTTTTTCTTTATTCAGTTGGATTATTGATATTAATGGAATGATGTCTGATTGCACATTTTGAATCCATGGGTTAAGAATGCCCCTATTAATCCATTCATAAATTTGCTCCAAAATTTTGAAATACACTTGAGTTAATTGTAGACAAATAATGTGGTATCGAATTCATTATGTGCGGAGGCTGATCAATCCATTTACATTTAATGAATTGATCAGATTTAATCCATTAATCCATTAATGGATTAATGGATTTTCTATTTCTTACCATCAAATTTTGCCTCGAAATCATCATTGTTTAATGTAATAATAGGTTTAATGTAATAATAGTAGTTGCTCCGTTCTTAATTCCCTTTACTGGAAATATTTCGATTATATTATTTGCTTCGAATTCACCTGAACATTCGAACGACGAATGCTCGAATCGTATACATTGATCATCAACGTATTTGCTGCCAAGTTCTCTTATAGTATTCATGTCGATAATTAGATCAACCCCTTGCATCAACTTCTGAGCAACTGTCTTTTAGTCGTAGCTCATTGCCTTCAACTCTCGAATTTATCGTATAACCCAAACACCTGGTAGGCACTCCAGCAAAATAATTAACCACCACATACCCGTACCATGATTTAAAGACAGCTTGTGATGCTATTGAATGGCTGAAAACAGAATGCTTGAGTCATTTAACCTACACAGTAACAGCGATCATAGGCAACATGCTGATTGTTATATAGGTGAAGCTAGCTCTGGGACTGCTAGCGAACCACTGGCATTTCCCTGTTGAGAGAGGGATAAAGACAATTCATAGCAAAGTGTTCAATTTTTCCACAATTCCAACATCGAACGGGTCATATTTGAACCCAGTCTATGCATGCTCCTATTGTCTCTGTGTTTGTACGCTCACGATCTTGATCCATGTCATATGAGCCTATATGTTGAGCAACATTAAAAGCAATTAAATTTCCTTTGTAAGCTATACTCGTTAGCGACTACAAATGTTTTCTATTAAAATGTTCTCAATATCACTCATTGATCGTATTTCTTTGGATACGTGATTTGTAAGAGAATATATTAAGAACTGCTTTATTATCTATCTCTATCAATATTGGCAGCAGGCATGTCTTCTTATATCAGAGATATAAACTTCAATTGGTTCACCGTTCCATTTATTCATAATAAGCTTATCAAATGTCTTAAATTGGTCTAGACCAAAGTCTTTTCTTAGCCGAGCAATAATGTTTGACTTCTTTCTTCATCTCTTCGCTCGATTTAGTATATTCAGCACCTTTTTGAACATATTGTTAATAACATGTTGGCCGTTCGTGACTCTAGCTTCTGCAAACGGATTTTCAGTTCGAATTTACTTATTCATGTCTGCTTCTAAGAAAGTTTGCTTCAAATCAAAAAAACAGAGTTATATTTAACTCAGTACGATATCATGAAACAAACATCAAAATCTCTTTTGCTACACCAGATATCCTTGACGATTACGCTAGATTTTTTGATACTAATTTAAAGGAATTCGGTATTTTTGAACGAAAGCCTATCCTGGCTTCACTGAAAATCACAAACCTACCGGCGCATTTGGACGTATCTGACATGATATCGCTGAAACGCATTTAAAAAATATCTAATTTCCCCCCTTTGATGAGGAAAAATGATTTCTGTATTTCCGTTGGATTCTGCTCAGCGCCGCTGCGGTATGCGGAAACCCTTGCCCACACAGCATGCAACCCATTTATGGGGTATAATTTAAACTTCAAAATTGTTAGCAAAGAAAAGTTTACTTATCCCCACTGTAGCCGGTGCCATAAATGGGGGCACTGGGTTTCTAGCTGCACCCTACCGGCTACATGTGGGGTGTGTAGCTCCCCCATCTTGCCAGAATGTTGTGAACGGCAGCAAATGTATGCCCCCATCCTGCTCCAACTGTGGGGGGGAGCCATCCAGCCAATAGTAAGATATGCTGCGTCTTTAAGGCATAATCCAATAAGTTTGTTGCGGCTGATTCGAGAAAACCAATTTCCTTTTCAGATGCCGCTGCCACGACTCCTTCGTTTACGGGTTCCAGAATGTCTGATGAAGAATTATTTCGCGCGATAAATATTAGGGCAGCTGCTTCCCGTAAACAAACTGAAGAGCTCGTGATGTCCTTATTCTCAGCGCTCCTTAAATCACCCAGAGTTCCGGTGAATTCTGTGATTCCAGTTTCTAAAAAGAGGGGCCCTCGGCCAACCCCATCCCCTTTTAAAGGTAGGGAAATTGCTGGAGAATAAACGGGGAACACTGCCCTGGGACAAGTACCTACCCTAAATGGAGTTGGTGGCAAAAAGGGAAACCTTCCTGCACCTAGCTCTGTCTAGGTAGGCAATCCCCCTATCTAACTAATCTATCACAATGCAGAGTATTCGTGAGCCTTTTTCACTGAATATCCTTCAGTGAAATTCGGGAGGTGCTTCTGCCCTTAGACTTCTATTCGGTAGAGACGCAGATGTTATAGTCCTTCAGGAGACGGTCTATCCGTCTCTCCCAGGAAATTACTCGATTTATTCTAAAGCATATCTTTTCCCACTATACTCCGTACATAACCCATCTCACTCCTCTTCATCCAAGGACTCTTGACCTTAGTTAAGTGCTCCTTAAGGTCTTCCCTCCTTTTAAATTACTCGTGTCCAGCCATGTCTTGTTTGGTAGTTTCACTCTGTAAGAATGGTAAACGCCTCAGTCTAGTCAATGTCTACATCCGTCAAGGAGAGATTCACAATAACCGTGACCTCCTGGATGGTATTATTGATAGTGGATATGACATAGTACTTGGTGACTTCAAAGACAGAACTGGTCGTTGGATTAATGCAGTACTCTGCAGAGCCAGGAACGGTTATCTTATTCACAAACCACCGTCTCCCACCTTTCATTGCACATCAACGAATTCACTCCTTAACTTATTACTGATCCATGAGAGGTGGTTGTTAAAACCCTTCTGTACGGAGCAGTCGCGACAACATCTGTCCACCTCTCATGACCTAATTCGCTGGCGGATAGAAGAGGATACGCTGCTTCGAAGGAGATTCCACTTTGACCCGATCAGCGTGGCTATCTTTCAGGCTATCCAACGCTTCCCCAGATTGGTAATGAGAGTTTAACCGGATTTAATTCCTACCACTCTTCGCAAGCTACCGCGATTCTATTGACTACCTACAAAGGTCGCATTTACAATCCCACTTCGACGAAACTCAAGGTCCTAGCGAAATTGCGAAGGAAAAGTTTGTTTGTTGGAAGGATAGGGCATCGGGTTGGATCGGTAGTATAGGCCTTGAAAAAGTTTTAGAGGAGTCACTAGCCCTACAAAACTATGGAGCCACGCAATCACCTCAACCAATCCCGCCTTGGGGAAAGTTCAGGGGTAGATACTTATCTGTCACAGATATTCTCAATGCCTGGGAGCCTCTTCCGGGCACCTCCAAATCCGTCGCTCCACTCTCTTCTCGTGTCTGTCAGCTTTTGACAGCCGAACAAAGAAGGGAGGTGGCCGTCACAATACTATTAGCCACCCCATCCGATGTGGCCGGCATCAACATTAGCAGGAGAATTTTTATTCCTAAAAGGTATCCGGTTTCTTGTCCTAAAGATTTGCGGCCCATCTCGATTCAAAATTCCCTCGTCTTGATCTACGATAAAGCGCTTGCCAGTAGAATCCGCGATCATCTGAGTATGCGAAATTTAATCCCACCTGGTTTCCATGGGTTCGTCAAAGGTCACTCGGTCCATTCAGCGGTTGGTGAAGTACATCGGTTTTGTCAGGAGAATAGTCATCAACTCTCGATTGCAGTTTTCCTTGATAAAACCGCTGCATTTGACCGCATCTCCATTCCCTTTGTTATCTCTTCTCTCAGGTCCCTCGGGTTGCCTGCGAGAATTGTTAACAGGTTAGAGATACTGCTGTACACCAAGTGATTATTTTATGAAGACGACTCTGATGCGCGTCGGTTCTACCCTATTACGGGTGTGCCTCAATGTTCTCCTCTCTCCTATCTTATATCTTGCTACCTCCGTTGAACTCTTTAAAATATTTAAACGCGAACAACGTCTAGTGTTACATGATCATGATACCATCCCTGTTTTCTGGACGCAGGTGCAAAGACGTAGTCTCGGACATCAGCCGTTTCTTTTTAAAATTAAAAGACCAGTTACCCAAGTCCAATCTTATTTTAAACTCCGCCAAATCGCAGGTGGTTGCCTTTCATGGCGCTCCTGCTACAAAGAAAAAATAAAGAGACTTGCACTCTCAGCTCTTTCTTCCATATTGACTAATCAACCACTCCCTACCTTCACAAGTCGAGTAAAATACCTGGGGTTCACCGTTACGGTGAACTGGTCAGCGAAAGCTAACCTGGATAGACTTAAATGAATCCTGAAGAAAGCTAGGTGGGCCCTGAAACGGGCCCAACATATGTTATTGAAAGAGAAAACCCAGGTGCGCCTTTGGGGCACCTGGGCTATTTCGAGATTAGTCTTCTTTTCGAGAGGACGTCCCCCAGAGCAAAGGCTAAGGGTTTTTAAGCTCCTTGTCTCTCGTTTAACCAGCATAGTCCGCCCTGATTGGATTCTTCGGGGGTGAAAGACCCCGGGTGGTTCAGTCGGAAAGCGGCGTGTTAGATCGTTTGGGGGTGTCTCCGATCCCCCTGGATCTGTTGCCGTAGTTTTGGATGTTAAAGACTAAAGTAAATGTGATTGTTTTTCTGTTTTTGCATGTTTCTTCTCGATTTTTGTGTATCTAAGAAAATCTTTATTATTACTGTTGATCACAACCGACATAAGCAAGCGAATAGATCAAACTCAATTTTAACCACAACAATGGTGTAACCTAAAATACATAAAGCATAGGAATTTGATGTCTACCAACATGAAGCTGTACACACTCAATTAAGTCACTTGGTGAATAGAGCGACAACAATAATGGGCAATAATTCATCGACACCACGTCGATACACCTGTCGTAGGAATCACACATTGAGGCAACGATCAGCAATTGTATTTAATAATATATTTACTAAGTTCTTAGGATGCCAACTCGATGATATTTTTCTTTATATCATTTTCTTGCGCGAACCATTCTAAGTTACTTCAACCTGACTTTTGTAGCAATAGAGCAAACCCTTTATAAACGCTTCATTTCTATTCGAACAGCAGCTCAAGGCCTATACGAGGTAGATATACTAAAATAGGAATATTATCTTCGATTTATTTGTGTTCGGTTTTCATTTAATGTGCCGTTTATTCATGAACTTGGCGGCATTTTGAATACATGTGAGCTGAAAAGTATTACTCCAAATATAACAAAGTTTGTACGACTTCCTGCACTCACGGAATATTTAAAACGAAGTTTTCTATATCAAGCTATTAACTACATGAACTCTGAATAATATACGAATTTGATTCGTGTTATGTTAATTGTAAATATATTTTATAAGTTTTCAACTGTTGTAAGGTTGGCTTCATATACCTTTTAACAATAGAGCAAAAATACGGAGCTTCTTTATGTTCAAATAAGGCTTTGTCATTCATTAATTTGTATTAATACAATATTAATCTTTTTTATTAAAAATTAAAATTTTGACTATAATTTTTACAATAAAAGTTTTTCTAATTTTAGAATATATTTTTAATCTAACTTTATTATATTTTTTACAATTTTATTGCTTGTTTAATAAATATCAAATAAATTCCCATATCTTATCGAAATGCGAATTAAAACATAAATATCATGATACAAGGAACACGATGATGACATCGATTTAACCGCAGACATACTTATATATGTTCCTTATAAAAGTTTTTCTAATTTTAGAATATATTTTTTAATCTAACTTTATTAAATAAAAGCATAAATATTTGATCTTTCGAAGGAACCTTAACTTGCCGAACAAGAATTTTAATTCCAATTATTCTTTTTATTCTGGTATTTGCCATTTTTATGTAAAGAAATATATATTTTTGATTGGTGTTTTTTATAGGCAGACATACTTTTGGTTGTTCTTTTAGTAATAGTATTTTTCTATGAATCAACAATATAAACTATTAATCAGTAATTAATTAGTAATTTACTGTTACTTACTGGAATGTAAATCCAACTATTAGCATTAGAATAGCAACGGCTTGCAAAGATGAATTTGTGAAAGAAATGGATATCAAGCATATCGCCGACCCAATACAACCTGTACATAAAACGATAGATACACATTTTTTCAAATAATATATTAATAAATATAATATAATACATTAATAATATGTAAATAATAAAATATAAAATAACTTGTCATTTGTCGGGAGTCTTGACGAGGCGTTTCATTTCTTTGAAATAATTAAGAGAGTAGGCCCCAAATACGGATTTCATGTGAATCCGAATAAATGTAAACTATTAACGAAAGATGGGATTGATTCTAGAGACCTGGAAAAAATTAGTAATGCTAACATTCAGTTTTGTGAGGATGGGATTGAACTTATAGGCTCGTTTATTGGGTCTGTCGATTATGTGCGAGAGCTAGTTATTTCACGAGTTAGTAAGTGGAGTGTGATGTTGGAAAGATTAATGGAAATCGCGTTATTTGATCCACAGTGTGCCCTTTCGGCCTATACATTTGCATTCCAGCATAGTTGGACACATCTCGTGAGGACTTGTGAATGTGAGGAGGGGTGGTTTCAGCCTTTGGAGTACATATTTGTAAATACGTTCTTACCGGCGCTTACGGGATTATAGTATATACCGCCGGAACTACGCAAAACCATTTCTCTTCCGTGTGGGTAAGGGGGTCTTGGCTTAGATATAATTGGAAAATATATTGGGATTCAATACGAACGATCCTGTAGGGTTAGTGCAGCGTTGGGTTGTTATGCTGATATCAACAAGGTTAAAGAGGCCCAATCAATGATGCTAAGGGAAATTCGTAGCGAAGTGAGAAAGACCTTGGAAAGCAAACGGTCGACATTGGAGCTGAAAATGGAATCGGTTTAAAAGTGTGCCCAGAGATATGCTTCAGAGAAGGGTGCGTCTTCCTGGTTAACAATGCGTCCGCTCGATTCCAAGAGATACCATCTCAATCCGGTCGAATTTCGGGATGCATTAGCTATGCGTTTTGGATGGACACCAGTGAATGTTGCTTCGCATTGTGTCTGTGGAGAATCCGTTAATGTTTTACATTCACTCTCATGCAGACATGGGGGTCTAACAATTGTTCGACATAACATAATCAGAGATGTATTTGCCGCCACAATGAAAAGCGTATGTAACAATGTCTGCATTGAACCGGTTCTGGTCCCTGTCATGGATGGGAGTGTCTTATCAGCAACCACGTGTAGGGACATGAATGCTCGTTTGGATATAGCGTTCACAGGAATCTTTGGCAAGAGATGGGAGCGGTCCTTAATAGACGTTTCAATATTTAATGTATTTGATCCATCGTATGCTCAGAGAGTCCCTTCAAATGTTTACGCTTTTCATGAGAATCGGAAGAGAGCGAAGTATGTGGATAAAGTATCCATTATTGAAAGAGGTACATTCATCTCTCTTATCTTCTCAGTTTTTGGTGGCGCAGGGAAGTCAGCCAGCGAACTGCTGAAAAAAGTTGCTGCATTGATGTCTAACTCTAATTTGCAATCGTACGCGGATAACATTACAAGCATACGTAGGACGATTGCCGTTGCCCTGATCAAAACAAATTCTGCGTGCTTCAGAAAGAATACGACTGAAGCAGGGACATCGAACAATACAATTAAATAATTACGTGTAGAGGCCCATTTGAGGGAACCTAAAATTGTAAATATTATAAGAATAAATATTATATTAAAAAATAATAAAATATAAAATATTAATAATAATTAATAAACAATAAAATCTATTAATTTATTAATTTTATTTTAAATAAAAATAATATATTTTAATAATAAAATTATGTATAAATTTTTATCTTATAATACAGTTTATATAATACAGTTTATATAATACAGTTTATATAATACAGTTTATATAATATTGACAAACAGCATTTTAAAGCAACGGCTTTCATGCATTCATTTGTAAAATAAGTCGATATCAGGATTATTGACAACTAGTACGATCAAAAAATTTACAACAAACAAAACATTTATCGTCGTTCCGCTTCAGAAAAAGTAGAAAAATAATTTTTTATCGGTCGTTATATTGTACATTTGTTAATTGTTAATTTATTTTAGAATAAACTAACAATTTTAAGAATTATTGCTGGAAAATTCAAGGATAATAATTTCTAAACACAAAATCAAACTATATAAACTGTATAAAAGACAATTTAACCATAAACTATAATTAAAAATGTACTTTTTATTTTTTTTATCTCATTAATTATTTTATTAACTTTAATAGCAGAATTATTAATTAACTTTAATAGCAGATTAATTAATGTTAATATTTCAGTAATACCAGAATGATAAGGCTAGTAATTTTAAAGCTTAAAATTTTAATATTTGATCTATTTCTGGTAATATTTTTATCGTAATCTAAATTATAATATCAAATTATTTTAATTAAATATTAAGGTAGTTAAATATTACGGTGTTATGAATGCCTTAAAACGTCTTACCAGTTGCATGAAACATTTTGCATGCGCTGCTGTGAGAAACCCAATGCCGTTTCGATATTATATATGTTGAAAGAAATCCAGTTCCGATTATTGCTACTACATGGAAAATGTACGGCAGCGAATTGTAGAGACCATTCTAGGCAAAAATAAATGCAGTTTCTAGTTTACGTTGTTATAAAAGGATGTTGCATTTGATAATACTGAAGATAAACAAAACTAAAGTTCATATCAGACTAAAAATGGACTGTATGAAGCGATTAGTATATAATGAATCAGTTTAAACTATCAATTAATCGGGTCATCTCTTTAACGCCGTGATACAACTTAATATGTGTCGCGATTCACTAATTGGTTATTGATCAATTAGCAAATTGTAGCAGATTAAGATATATATCTCATAAAAATGACGTACGAGTCCTTCAACATGTATATAATTTTACTATTTATATAAATTAATTAATTAGTTTACTATTTTAAATAGTAAAATTTCAAATAGTAAAATTTAAAATATAAAAATTTTAAAATTTAAAATTTTTCAACTATAATAGTATAGTTGTATAATTTCCTAATAGTAAAACACAGAAGAGAAGTTAAATAAATGATAATGATGCATATCATCTAATGGAATTTAATTATCTAGTGTAATATCTTATTACAATGAGTATATTAGTATATTATTCATTCATAAGAATTTTTCCCTTATGAGTTTAAGTTTTACAATTTTCTAGTTCATTTTATTTTTAACATAATCTAATATAAAGTATATTATTTATTATCCATCCATAAAAATTTGCCACTTAAGAGTTTAAATTTATTCTTTATATTATTGTGTTGATTTATATATTTTACTATTTTCTGCTTGATGTTATTTTTATAGTAACCTAGTTTAAAATATGTATCTATTAAATTATTTAAATGATTTTGAAGAAAGCCAATATCATTACATATTGTTGCAATTCTTAAAATTTCATTATTTAATGTATTATATTTTATATTATATGGTATGCATGAATGCTCATGCAAAAATATGTTTCTTGTAAATTTAAATATGTCATCTTTACGATATAAATTAATAGTAGTTTTAGTTAATGTTAATTTAATGTTCATATCTAGATATATACCTTTTTTATCGTTAATATTGGTTTTATTAAGAATAAGGCTACCTGGATAAATTTGTTCGCTTATTATATAAAAATTATTAGAATTAAATAGACATATATCATCAATGTATCGAAACATATATTTCATTTATTTATATAATTTAGATTTATTTTTACACAGTTATGAACAAATTAATATTCTATAAAGCTTCAAATCAAGTCAGCTATAATTGGGCTACTATTACTTCCCATTGGAACACCTTTTATTTGTCTAAATATGTATGTCTATAATAATTCTTTTGTAGAATTAATACTGGAATAGTGTCTTATATCAGTTTTAAAATGAACAAATTCATTTTAAAAATAAGTCAGCTAAGTCAATAATTAAGTCAGCTGATCAAAAATAGATGCATATTAAATTAAATTATTAAATTATTTTAATGATTTTGATAGTAACCTAGTATAAAATATGTATATATTAAAAATAATATATAAATAACATACGTTGTACCAGAATAAGAATTAGAGGTCATCAGGAGGAACTGCTATGCTATCAGGTTTCGTCCCCTAACTCCTCTACCTAACATAGCAGTGGGGCCAAATGCATGCTAATGATGTATTTCCTCTAATAAAACTATCTAGTATCTTATTCTAATACAAAGTATATTATTTATTATCCATCCATAAAAATTTTCCGCTAATGATTTTAAATTTATTTTTAATATTATTGTGTTGATTTATATATTTTACTATTTTCTGCTTGATGTTATTTTTATAGTAACCAAATTTAAAATATGCATCTATTAAATTATTTAAATGATTTTGAAAAAAGCCAATATAATTACATTTTATTGCAATCAGATGATATGCATCATTATCATGTATTTAACTTTTCTTCTGTTTTGTCGATGAATATAAGCTAAACCTGATAGCATAGCGATTCCTATAGATGACTATCAAATTTTAATTATGATATATCAAATATTATTTAATAATCAATTCATAAAAATTGAATTTTAAAAAATTCTCACCTAATATAAATTCAAATTATAAAAAATCTTAAAATTAAAATATTTATTTATTAATTTATGTATTGTTCAAAATACGTGGACTCAGTTAGCTGATCAAATTATTCATGATTCACTTTCTAAAGAAATTTTTAATAGCAGTAATCGTTTAGCCTATGCTACAGATAGTAATGTAAAGCTTGTTGTTTGAGACTTCGACAACTTCTAGAGGCGTGCAATCTCGATTAGATATGGTTTGCAACGACTTATTTGGAGAGACGTCGGAGCGCTTCATGATGGACATATGTATTTTCAACCACTTCTAACTCATAACAAACCCGAGAATCACGTTATGAATCATCAGCAGCGAAAATTATCAAAGTAATATTTAATTATCTCATTGAGGAAATGCTTTTTTTCTAAATAAAGAAAAATGAATGTTATTTCTAAAAATTCTTTTGTGGAATTTAATACTTAAATTCAACATATATAATAAATTAATATAAATTATAATAATAATTATAATCTCAGAAGTTATTTATTAATGCCCACTGCAGCCTCTCTGCTTGGGGCTGATAGTAAAAGTTACATGAATTACGTAAATTGAAAGCAAAATATTTAAAATATTAATCATAATATTAATATTAAATATAAATTATAATAATTTATAATAATATAAATTCCACTTATAATATTTTTTAAGATGTACTTTAATTACTTTAAGAATTTTATATATGAAAACTTAAAGATCTAGTTATATTGAGTTATATATAACTATAATATATATATATATATTAATTTATTTATTTCAGTGTTTTGTATTTTAGCGCGTATTGATAATGATCCATTATTTATATATAATTATTGGAGCTGGATCAAAGTAAAGAGGAAAGTCATTTTCAGAAAGTCATTTTCAATTTTTAGGATTAGCCAAAATATTTATTGTTCATTCTTAGCTCATTATATGTTAAAAATACGAATATTTTTCATTTTAAAAGATATTTTTTTAGAATATCGATAAGGTATTATAATTTGCTTTATTAAAAGTCATTTTATAATATAACTAAACTTAAAAAATCTCAGATGCAATTATACCTTTGTTATATCAAATTGTATTATATCATTCATAAATTGAGGAATAATTGTCCAAACTGCATATAAGCCTACGTCGCACAATACAAGAGCAGAAAGAAATGTCCATACTGTAACAGATTTTAATATTCCTAGCCAATTTATCGACTAAAAATAACGACGCAGAACATTTTCAAAAAAGTTATTTAGAGAGAAACCGACAATCTTTGTTGTCACGTCTTTGTTTTTCGTAGCTCCTCGTACGTGACTACAAATGTAATTTGCTTCTGACTTGCTAATGTATTTATTTTCTGCCGGCGTGTCTGTCAGGAATAAAACACTCAGTAGCAAGTCGAGTAAACCGATTAATCCTGATTATTAAAATGCACTAAGATAAAAATTGTTCATTGTCAAAAAGTTACCTGAAAAATAGAAATACATTGCCCATCCATTTCTACCGAATACATACTTCGAATACGGAATTGATAGTTCACAGAATACACCACTAAGCAAGAATGCAATTGCTGGTCCAAGGCCAATTCCTTTTTAAAGTAGAAATACTTTTGTTGTTAAAATAGCGGACTGTTTTATTAGAAATGATTATTCCTATTTTGAATCAGCGCTATTGATTTTTGCAACAAATAGTCAGCTTCAATTGATGTATTTTCTGAAAATTAGCAGTCCGTAGAATATAAATGTGTAATGTATTTTATATCCTGGCGATGATAGTAGGCTTTCGAAAATTCGATATTTAAAAAAATTTGTATTTCACGCTCTCCACTAATACATAACAGAAATCAATAAGTGAAAAACCAATTTATAACATAAATGTATAAATTAACGAAATATATGATGTAATGTATTTTGTAATGTATAAATTACAAAATAATCTCATTATTTTGTAATTTAAATATAACGGATTCACTTTTTGTAAATATATTCACTTTTGAAAATAAAGTATATTATTCACCATATTATTGACTAAATATATTCACTTTTTGAAAATATAAATATTAACTATAACACAAAATAATCAATAATTTTAACTTATCAAGTTAAAATTTGAAGTTAAAATTTAAAATAAAAGTCAATATTTATGAATTGACTAAGAAATAACAGAAATACTAATCTTAGAGCGCTTGTTGTATCTATGTGGGACGCAAATATGGACGTAGAACGTATTGAAGACTTATGAAACTGTGGTCAAGGAGCCAAAACTGGCTACGTATGATTTTTCATCCATAGTTGCTGCTAAAATCTGGACTTCGATCATCAACTCCATCAATCTAATGTATCACTCCGAGACGTTCCTAACCACCCAGCAGTCATCGTCAGTCGGATGAAGTGGTTAGGGTACGTTTCGACTGCTATCACAGTTATTACAAAAGCAGTCGAAACGTACCCTAACCACTTCATCCGACTGACGATGACTGCTGGGTGGTTAGGAACGTATCGGAGTGATACATTAGACTGATGGAGCTGATTATCGAAGTCCAGTTATTTAACAGCAAATATTGATAAAAAATTAATCGTAGCCGGCTTTGGCTCCTGGACCACAGTTTCAAGCGATTTTTCGCAATAACAATTTATAAAATGACGCATTCCTTTTGGAATCCTGTGAGAAATTCAGTGCCCTCGTAATCAACGAATACGCATTTGTGTCTTATATAAAGAATAACTAGAAGGTCCATACATGCAACAAGCCAGTAAAAACTCTTTCTGCACCTGAGCTTCGTATAGCATCGTGAGGAATTGCTGGTGTCCTTGTAGTTATCACAAAAGCAGTCGAAACGTATCCTAACCACTTTCATCCGACTGACGATGACTGCTGGGTGGATAAGAACGTCTTGGAGTGATACATTATACTGATGGAGCTGATAATCGAAGTCCAGTTATTTAGCAGCAAGTATGGATTAAAAATCAATCGTAGACAGTTTTGGCTCCTGGACAACAGTTTCAAGCTATTTTTCGCAATAACAATATATATGTTAGGGAAATTGACCTTAACCACTTCATCCGACTAACGATGACTGCTGGGTGGTTAGGAACGTCTCGGAGTGATAAATTAGACTGATGGAGCTGACGATCGAAGTCCAGATATTTAGCAGCAAATATGGATTAAAAATCAATTGTAGGCACTTTGGCTCCTGGACCACAGTTTCAAGCGATTTTTCCCAGTATATATAATATATATAGTATATATATAGTATATATATTATATATAATATATATAATAGTATATATATTAAAAATCATATATATATTAAATATATATAACTATAACGTCTATCTAACAAAAAATTAACCATCAAGTAAATATAAATAAATTGATAAAATTGAATTAATAGAATCTCAAATATTTTGATATATCAAAATACTCACTGACAAAAGTTCTAACTTTAATGTAAATGACCTATGTAGACAGCACAAAATCGATTTCGATTATATAATCAAAATATCTTATGGATTTTACTAGCATTAAGCATAAATTGGAAAGAATTTACGCCATTTTCAAACTTGCAATTTAATGTCGCTACAATAAAACTTACCACATGTAATTATAGCCATATGAACACTTCGCTCGTTTTCAGGAGACCAGTATGCTACTATTGATTGTATATACGGCCACAAGAAACCCTTAAATCATGAAATATAATGTTTCAATAATCAAATTAAATAGTTTTTCAATATTTTTAATTAACTTTTGATACCTGTCCAATGCCTGTTATGAGTCGAAGAAATATGATTAGGTTGTATCCACCGTAAACAGTGAATGGAATTAGAAATGTCGATATTGACGATAAGAATATTGCGCAGTTGATACTAAATCGCAGACCAATTTCGTGCATAATAATTCCAGAGATAGCTTGCGAAACTGCGTATCCCCAAAAGAATGCGCCATTCATTAAAGCTACTTGGTTGGTATCCCAATTGAAGCAGTCTCGTACCTTGTGATTTTAATAATTTATGAGTGGTTGGCAATAACATTCATACCCCTTCGTTGAATGAAATTTGTGTTCTATTAGTTTGGCAAGTCATGCATATAAGTTCAATATTAAACCCGTTTCGTTGTAGGTACATTGTCAATACCGTTAGAAATGATTTCAAAGTTATGTAGAATCGAAAGTTGCCAAGTGTCACTTAATTACAGGACATAAATGTATTGCTTCAATTAAAACAATTATTAATTTGCTTACTCGAAAGGAAATTTATTAATTTTCAAAATGATGGCTCAAAAACACATCTAATATATAAGCAAATACGTAAAATGTGTACAATTCATAAACAAACATTGATTAAAAATATTTGTTTGTAAATATGCATCATGATATATGAATAATTAGTGCATAATTTGCCGTTGATATAGTGTGAGAATAGTGGGCGTATATATTAATAATAATAGATTTGTTTAGTAAAAACAACATGCAGCTAATATTATATTTAATTGAAAATTAAAACAAACAAAATCAATCGCTGTCAAATTAGTCAATTTTCCACAGTATTCCACATTTAAAACGGACTTGGAGGATCAGCACCTTCAAGCATACAACAACGCGCCACCTTCCAGCTGAACCTCTCAGGGTATCTCAAACACCTAAGGGTCGGTCAAGTCGAGACGGATAATAGTATATAATCTCGAGATGAGGTGCTTGAGAAACCATAGTCTCTGCTTAGGAGGACGTACTCTAGAAAAGAAGACTAATCCTGAGATTGCCCAGGTACCCCAGAGGATCACTTGAGCTTTCTCACTTAATGATAGATACTGGGCCTGTTTCAGGACCCATCTAGCTCACTTCAGAACACTTAAATTTATTCAAGTCTTATCCGGCCGACCATTTAACCGTAATGGTAAACCCCAGGTATCTTACTCTATATGTGAAGACTGGAAGTGGTTGATTCTGCAAAATGTAGGAGAGAGCTGAGAGTAACTTTAATTTTTTTCTTTGTCACATTAAATCGCATTAAAGACTACCACATGCGATTTAGCCGAGTTGAGAAGAAGATTGGATGGAGGTAGCTGGTCATTTAACCTAAAAAAAGAAACGGCTGATGTCT
This sequence comes from Pomphorhynchus laevis, assembly GCA_012934845.2. NCBI lineage: Eukaryota > Metazoa > Acanthocephala > Palaeacanthocephala > Echinorhynchida > Pomphorhynchidae > Pomphorhynchus > Pomphorhynchus laevis. Next base: position 160,884 of record WNNJ02001668.1, on the reverse strand, counting down.
GAGACTACATATTTTCACCTGCGTCCAGAAAACAGGGATGTGGTATCATCAGCGTATACCACTAGATGTTGATCGCGTTTAAGGGGTTTGAGAAGTACACTGGAGGCAGCAAGGTATAATATTGAAGAAATGGAGGAAGTCTTGAGGCACACCTGTAATAGGGTAGAAGTGACGTGCATCAGGGTCGTCTTCATATAACAATCGCTTGGTATACAGCAAAATCTCCACCTTTAAACAATTCTCGCAGTCAAACCAAGGGACCTGAGAAACGAGATAACAAAAGGAATGGAGATACGGTCAAATGCAGTAGGAAAGTCAAGGAAAACAGCCACAACTAGACGATGGCTATTATCCCGACAAAACTACTTCACCTCACCAACTGCTGAATGAACCCAGCGACCTTTGACGGACCGATGAAAACTAGGAGGGATCAAATTACGCCTACTTAAATGGTCGCGGATTTAACGCGCACGCGCTTTTTCGTAAATCGACACGAGGCATTTTGAATCGAAATTGAAGTAGGCGTAACAAAACGTCAACTTCATTTAGTGTATTTTTGAATGTTTTTTTTTCATATAAAATGCAGACTTCACATTTAAAAGTTTAGATTAAAGGTAATTATGAAGTATGATGTAGAGACCATTATTGTAATTAGTCAAAAATAATCAGAAACAATTACATTTTAAAAACAATTCAATATTAAATTTAAAACAATTTAATATAAATTTACTTTTACCGATGCTTGTTTTGTTTGAATTATTCAAATGGCGATAGGCAAGCATTTTATACGCCAAATTTGAATTTAGCGTTTAAAGGTTTATATCAGCTTAATAAATAATGAATACTTTTATCAAAGAATCCATGAGAAACTTATAAAAAGACTAGAATCATGTGGCTTAAAATGTATGACTACGATAAAAATGCTAAAATTTTATGATTAAAATTTAAGTAGTTTGTTTAAAATTAATTCTATCAAATTAGCATAAAAATATTTTAAAGGTCCGTTTATTAGGGTAAAAGAAAGGTCAAAATTGCATGATTTTTAAAATGAATCAAATTATATGATATTGATTGTATATGGAGTAAAATCGCTTAAAATATATCTGTTTATCTGATTTATATTTGTATATAGAATAAAGATTTGATTACTTACTTTTAATAAAAAATTGATTCTATGCCAATAAACAGCTGCAGTCTAAATAAAGACAAATTTGGCAATCATTTCGAAATTATGGCTTACTAATTTCTGCTAAAATATAATACAAATTAAAGTATACTTACGCAATCAATATATTTGTTCCCAAATTATAAATAAATGATTACTAAAAATAATTTATTGTTGCTTTTTATAGTTTTAAAATAAATATTTCATTTTTTATTTTTGATTTTTATATATCATCGAATGATGTTTGCTGAGCTACCAATATGAATGTACCATATGAATATACCCGAATGCTATGATTAAAAGAAAAATATAATTTTTTAAATATGTGTAGTAACCATTTTAAATTCACTAAATTCGTTAATTGAAACCTTTTTGTGTCATGTTGGAATAATTTAAGTTCAGGTTCAAAAAATAAAGTAAAAATATATTTAATGAATTGTTTAAATAAAGATTTGTTTATTACGTTTCTACTATATTTAGATATCTAAAAACTACAAGCTGAAGTTTTAAAAATAAACTTTCCGCAATCAAAAACTTTGATTAGTTGTTCTGTTTAATAATAAATACCGTTCAATAAAACAAAATTATAATATTTCGTTAAATAAATGAATTGTTTATAAAATATAGCAATTTTTTAATTTTTAATAGTCTATTTTAAACTTTATTTTATTACAAATATGATTACCATATTTATAGATATTATTATCCTATTACATATGATATTATCTTTTGTATATTGATCGAATAAGTAAGATATATAAAAGATTTATGATACAAAATTATATAATTCAAACGAAATATAATAAATACATAATATATTACATTTTATAAAAAACATTTCAATACAAAATGTTATCATATGAAATTATAAATACAATATTCTTATTTTATAGTATAATACGTAGTCTAATTTTTTAATTAGTTTACGATATTTTAAACTAATATTTAATTATTTTTTATAATAGATGATTTATCGTATGGCAATATGATATGGCCATATCATAAGAATGTTGATAAACTGTTTAACTGTTGAAATTAAAAGCTATTTACTGTTATGAATTTAAAATTGTTAAAAACATTTAGAGGTTTAGATTTCATTCAAACATTTTTCATACTTCGAACTGATATGCGTCATCACCAAGAATTGTGTTCGCTTAATGTTCAAAATTAGTGATAAATAATTAATTATTAAAAATTAAAAATAATTAAATTTTTTTTAATAATTATTACTGATTATTAATTATAGGTTAGCTAATCGCTATGATTTTGAAATTATTATGTTATACTGGCATTATAACATTAATATATTATATACATTTAGATACTACTACATTTGATTCACAGCAACGTGTTACCTATTTAACAATGATGCACGGCAATGCCAGGCATACTATTTGAGTTAAGCAATATTTTATGAATGCTTAGATATACAAATTTCTTCAGATTAAAAGATATTCGTTCTTATTGTATACTTACAAGATTTTCTCTAACCGAATATTAACCAAGTATTAACAAAATATAAAGTAAAATTGTCGAATTAGTCATTTCGTCGTTACATTATAGCTGTGATGTTTCGTCTGTAACAATTATTACTAAAGTCTATTGTGAAATATACTTGAGACTAAAAAATTACAAATAATATAACAAAATATAATTCACAAGCAAAAATGCTTTAATTCTTAACTATCTCACATTAGTTTTTACTAATTGATGTAACAGGGCGTTTAATTTCGAAAGAGCAACGTCAATTGTGCCATGAATTGACAAATGAATTGTAATTGGCATGTTTCCTTTGTAATTTATGAAACCGAATAATGTATATATAATAATTATATGTTTAGAAACAAAATACATATTTAATACTTTTAAAAATATTTTATATTTTAATATTAAAAAGATAATATACAAATATCAATGTTAAGATAAATATTTTAGACGCTTCCTATGTAGATTGATAAACCGAACAATTTAGATATAATAATCATATATTTGCAAACGCAATTTATATTTATTATTTTCAAAAATATTTGAAAATAACAAATAACTACATCAACATTGTGGAACAGTAATCGAGAGTAAACGTTAAGTTATACGTAATTTAAAGCAAGCACAATAAATTTTTTAATAAAAATAAAATAAGGGAATATATAAGAAGTACTTTTTAATTATTAAAACGTTTCGACTATTGTCTTCATCAGTTAATGCACACTCAAACTTCACTGAGTATCTGATTATGTACTACGATTTCCGCGAAAGAATCTATTACAATTTAAAACAATGCTGCGTGTTTAGTGATTTGTCGCTCATCAATTGTGCTATCCAATATAATTCCTCGTGTTTTCTAAGTCGTGTGTTGTCGAGTACAGACCTTAATATTGTTGTATTATACCTGTGTCCCTCATTCTCAATTACGTGACTAACCATGCCATCGCTCGTATTTTTCTTAATTTTTATGTCAGATCTGCGATTGTTGGCTCGGATGTGCATCTTGTCAGATGTCTCTCCGATGTATTGTTTGTTGCAGTTTGAACAGCTGGCCAAATAAGCATTACCTTTACTTTTGCAATTGTTTACTCTTACAATCCTGTAATCAAGACCAGTATACGAACTGCTAAATGTTTCGGTGTCCTTCATTTCACGACAGCACTTGCATCTCTTATCGTCACACGCTGTGTTTCGGCGTGTGACGAAACACGCCGAAACATGGAAGAGTCCACAATAGACCTTGAGGGGCAATTATATACTCGAAATACCCACTATATATATTAAAATGCTAGAATCTTCAGAAAATTACATCTTCAGCAATTTTCTGAAGATGCTAAGAGAAGTTAGCTAAATATAAAAAACAATTTATTCTTTCCTTTGATCCATCTCCAACAATTATTTACTGATAAATGCATTAAAATTTTTGAATTTTAAATAAAATTAAAATTATACATTACAGTCTCTGTAGGTAATTTGAAAGATGTGGTAGAAAATAAACATTATGTACAATGTAAATTGTAAATTTCAACATTACGACGAGAAATGAAATAATTTTATCAGAACGATATCAATAGCAAAGAGTCGGGAATTGAACCGGAGGTCTCTTGTGAAAGTCATAAAGCGATAATGATTATATATGATTATTAATTTATAAATTTAATATATTTCTTAAATTAGTGGAAAATTTATCTGCAATTATCGAATTTCTATCGTTGTGTTTTTACATAAAATTTTTAATACAAAATTAGTATTAAATCTGTATAGTTGATATGTTTGAAAACCAGAACACCAAATACATCTGTGATAAAATGCAATACTGCATTTTCAGATTCGTTAAATTATGCGTTTTAATCTATTTTTGCTGAGTCGATCCTTGTCATTAGATTAGCTACATTACGCAGCAAATAGCCAAAGTGACAGATCTAACAATACAGTATCAATGGATTTATGGGTAAAAATAATGTATTTAATAAAGGGCAAGAGGAGGAAGGATATATTATCTTTATATTTATTTAACGTTGATCCATTATTTATAAAGATTCATTGGAGCTGGATCAAAGGAAAGAATAAATTATTTTTGATATTTCGCTAACAACTCTTAGCATCTTCAGAAAATTACCTAATTTTGTAGGTAATTTTCTGAAGACGCTAACAGTAGTTAGCGAAATATCAAAAATAATTCTTTCATTTGATCCAGCTTCAATAATTATGTATTTTAAACAATTTTTATTTGAATATATTTATACCTAAATTACCAATGAAAATAAGAGGCAATCGATTAAATTTAAATGTTGGTATTCATGACAGAAGTCATTCGTGTAAGTTGTTACTTTGCTTATCTGCCATCAACTATGCTGTCAAATAGTGTTCTCGATTTTTACGCTTGTCAGTATTCGCGATACCAGATTTCAAAATTACGTAGCACATATTGTGGTCGTGATGTTCAATGTAGTAATTCGGCGCTCCATCCCGGTCTATACGTTTAGCTTTTATGCTCTCCGATTCTTTAAGTAAATGCGGACGTCCTAGATATGCATGTTGGAAATAGATCAGTGAGGGAAACACTTTCCAGAGCTCGTTCTTAAATCTCAAGTATACAATACTTTGAAATTACGACTGCAAAACAACATGATATATATTTATCAATAATTATGCATGGATTGCAGCGCCCATTTTCGTCTATAAGAGAAACATGTTGAGTTTTTAAAGACCGTTTAGCAAATCGACAAGAGGCCATCAAATCTATAGAGGAGGACAATAAATATAACGTCGACTGAATAGTTAAACACTGTAATAAATATCCAACGCACCAATTTACAACCACCGTAATAGAAAGTAATATATCAGATACTACCACGCGAAGAAAGCTCGAGCAGTACCATAATGAAAGGCAATCAGATACTACTACACGAAGAAAACTTGAGCACTGTCTGCCAATTATTGACAAATAAGATGCTGAACAATCAAATAGATTTCAAATTAAACTAAAGAGAGATACAAGAAACATTCATGAATTCTTCCGTGTTGAGTGACTATATTCGTTGTCCTATGTTTATCCACAAGAGAATAGTTGTTTTTATAATTTTAGCAACGTTTCAGTCATACACAGTGGCCCTTTTCAAGACTTGTTTTCTTGAAAAGGTAGCATGTCATTGATATTGCCATGAATATATTAATATAAATGAAATATTTTATATTATGCATTATACAATACGTGATACATTTATGTATCACTTATGTCGCGTATTCAAACAATTTTGCATTTATAATGTTATTATTGTTGTTACTAAGTTAAGCTTTTGAATATTCAATTTTTTTACCGAAATCACTTTAATGATTATAATATATACATTAAGATATATTGTTTAAGTGAGATTTGGATGTTGCTTAGGTAAAACATGTTTTCCAATTAAATATGTTCAAAATACATTTACTTTTAGATCATTTAAATTATTTTAAAAACTTTTTAAACTTTAGTTTAATTTTTTTACCAACACAAATTTCTCCCAAAAAATTATACGTCATTCGAAAGAGCACGTGTAAATACACAATAAACAGGCATTTTGCATAATTTGTACAAAGTATGTTTAAATAATTTTAAATAATTTTGATTTATCAAAATATTTAATTATCTATTAATTCAATTTTATCCATATATGTATATATGCTCGAGGATTTAATTTTTGTTAGATAGGCGTTATAGTTATTATATATACATTTAAAAATATAAGATTAATTAATTTTTCTAACTCTTAAATTAATAATATAATTAATTTATATAATCCTATACAAATTTATATTTACTGATTAATTTGGTTTAATTTTTGCTAGATAGGCGTTATAATTATTATAACATATATGTATCTATAATAGATATACACCTTCTTTATCATTAATATTGGTTTTGTTAAGAATAAGGCTTTCTGGATAAATTTGTTCACTAATTGAAACACCTTTTACTTGTCTAAATATAGTTGTCCCTACTTTTAAATAATTTTGATTTATCAAAATATTTAAGGATTCTATTAATTCAATTTTATCCATATATTTATATTTACTTGATGGTTTAATTTTTGTTAGATAGGCGTTATAATTATTATAACATATATATGTATATCTTTTTCCGAATATAAGGTTAATTAATTTTACTAACGCTTCTTTAATATCTACTAAATCTAGATTTGTATAAAGCGTACTAAAATCGTATGTATTTATATTTTGAAAATTTATTCCTTTTGTCTGTTCTAAAAATTCTTTTGTAGAATTAATACTGAAATAGTGTTTTATACCAGTATTAATTTCGATTACCTTGCAATATTTTTTAAAAGTGTGCTTTAATTACTTTAAGTATTTTATTCATATAGACAGAAAGTGGTTTTAATGTACATTTAAACGCACTACATATGAACCTAGGTTTTATTGGATTTTTATGTAATTTTGGATTCCAATATAATATAGGTATAGTTTTATTATCTGATTCAATTTTTATACCCTTTTTATCCATTATAGAACAATGACTTGTAATAATTGTTTCTAAATTCTAACTCACTACGTTCATATGTTGGATTTACATTTAAATCATTATAATTAACTTATTTCATCAGTATATCATAATAAAGCTTTTTGCATATGAAGACAAATTTATTACTAGCGTTATCAAAAGTTGTTATTATATAGTCATCCTCTAATTTGGTAAGTTCTAAATACATATTTATTAATTTGATCTTTCCTTTAATAATTGTTTGTTATTTTCATTTAAGTTTTCCAAATGTTTTTCTTTGATGTATTTAAGCTTTCACTATTAATCAGCTTACTAAAGTAATCATTTAAGTTATTATATAACGAATTGTAAATTTTATTTTTGTCGTTGTTATTATTTAATCTATATTTATACCCTTTTGATAGCAGCTTTCTTAATTCATTGTTTTTAATTAATTCTAGATTATAAGTGCATATATGTTCATTTATTTTATCAAAATTAAGACTTTTGCAATCGCATTCAGTTTCTGTAATGTTTCTAATATTATATAATATATAATATATCTATATAATATAATATATAATATATTTTCTAATATATCTTTATAAATTGTATCTATCCTTAATCTAGAAACCTCAATCCTTTTGCTGGCATATCCTTTTCCATTAATAACAACTTAATGCATGCATAAGGCTATTGCATAAACACTTGCAATAGTTACATATGCAATTAGTATGCATTTCATGAATATTAGGTCCCCAACTACAAATTTTATTGTGGTAGCCATGCATTGATAATCTTAATATAAATGTTCTCTTGGTATAATTTGGCTTCGTCCAATTTGTCTGTGTCATAGCTGGCGTACTCCAGAATTCTGTACTAACTTCGTCTTCTTTTTTCTTTATATTTTTAATGTGTTGTGTTAATGAAATAGTTAAACTTAGATTCTTTTTTTTAAACTAAACTTTCTGATATTGGTTGTTCTTTTGTTATCAAGCGAATTCGCGTAGATGAAGTTTTAAATGATAGTTTTAATGCTGACTTTAAGTATTGCTACTTTGCTCCATCTAGAATAGACAGATCGCTGGTTGTTAAATTTTCCCATATGGCTTCTAGTCCATATGTTATGATGGGTTCAAGCATAATTGTAAAAAGCTTGCTAATTCATGACAGAAACAATTTGTCAATATTTTTGAAAGTGTGCATCTTCAACAATAGCATTCTACGTTTCTCTCTGTGTTCATTAAACGACCATCTTGATGTTACACGAATTCCCAAGTAATTATATGCTTTAGTGTATCAAATTACTTAATTCCTGTAGCGAATTTCGTCACACAATCGTAAACGGCGTCCCTTTCAAAATTTCATCAATTTTGTCTTAGCGATATTTACTTCAATTGCATTGTTTTTGCAATATTCACTTAATCGGTTCATTGCTTGTTGAATATACTCGAGTTTAGTACTCAGAATTGCTAAATCATCAGCATACAAAAATACATATATATTATCGTTACCGTTAATTAGTGCATCTAACAAATCTGCAATTTAAAGAGAAAACAATTAAGGGCTCAATGTATATCCCTGTAATACTCTTCTAGATTGTTCTATGGGTCGGGATTTCTTCCCATTAATATTAATCACAATTGAATTGTTTATCATAATTTTTTGAATAACTTTAAATAGTTTCCCTTTTATATTCTGCAAGTAGAGCAGCTTTTGCATTAGTACGTCGCGATCGATCGTGACAAACGCTTTGACAAGATCAATGAATACTATGAGCATATGTCCAGTGTTCGTCACTTCTTTTTATATGATCTCTTTAATCATTTGTATTGCGTGAATTGTTGACTTTCCTTTCCGAAATCCAAAATGTGTATTAGGCAAAGTACGTATTTCCACATGACAATACACCCGTTCAGCAATTATGGATGCCAATAGTTTATAAGTATGACTTTGGAAAGATATTCCTCTGTACGCATTGGGATCCTTTGTTTCACCAGTTCCTTTGAATAAAACTTTCATCATCTTTGATAAGTACTACATTGATGCCAAGTCGTCTCCATCAAGTATATAATAAAACGTATGATCTAAGTACGGACCAATGACACAAAATATTTCTCTTAGATGCTTTGAGGCTATATTATCCGGACCAGTAGCTTTGTTGCTTTTCATCTTGAATAGTGATATTTCAATTTAATATATTGTAAAGTATGAATCCAATTCCGATTGCAATTGAATATCTAAAGATTCATTAAATTTTTATAAATCTTTTGTAATGATATCGTCCCGTGAGATCTTTAAAATTTTGTCAAAATGATATTTCCATTCTTTATTGGAATGGGACATTGTATGTTACCATTACGCTTCCGTCTAAGCTTCCAACGTTGTTTTTCAGCGTCTTTTAATATTTTAGCTTCCTGGTATTTATCCTGATTAATTTTAAACTCACAAACTTTCTTTTTAAATGCTTTCTTTGCACTACGATATTTTTCTGCAAATTGTCCGTTCATTTTTTGTATTTACGTAATGACACCAACTTTGTTTTTAGTGATTTTATATCTTTGTCGCGCCTAACAGATTTATTACTTTCACGTTTTATTTGTATACATGCCTCTAGAATCATACTCATTAACACATTATAGCTTCTATCTATAAAATTTTGATCTAATAGATATTCAGCACGTAATATCTTTGTGTAGTACAACATTTCCAATCGAGTGTGACGACTTATCTGTTGTGGTACTATATCACTATGACATTCATTATATTCCGTAAGTATTTCCATGTTTATTCGGACTGGCCAATGTTTACGAAGTGTGCTAAAGAAATTCATTGTGTCAATGAATTTCTTTTACATATACGTGATCAATATTGCTAGATTCTTTATAACTTACATATGTAGATATATCATTCATACAAATAGTTAAACCTCTTTGAAGTAATATTGAATTCAAAAGAGAAAATCGTGATGACGATGTGTCTTTTCTAGTATTGCAGTCACCAGCTAGCACAACAGATTTTGAAGGCTTAAGTGGATCAAGAATATATGTTAGCTTAGAGATAATATAGTCAATGCCTTCTTTATTGTTGAAATAATAACAGATAAATACTGCAAATTGTGTATCAACTTTAATGTAGTTCTCTTCTTCCATTATACTAACCACTTTAAGGTCTTCCTCGGTCTTTTTGTACAGATTTAACTGTATGTAAATTAAACTCTTTGATTAGCAAATTTTTCTTTAAATAGTTTCATTCAGTAGAAGTATATCAAAATCATGGAAATAAGATTCAACTCCAGCATCAATTAGATATTCAATACCTTCAACATCCCACAATAAGGCCTTTACATATGTAGTCTCTTGTTATTTTCAGACACATAATTGTTTTCGATTATTATTTACATAATTATTTTTATAGTCATATATTTTGCTCAATTACTTCATCGCATATAGCATTGTCTGTGGCATTACTTTCAGGTTGATCTCTATGTTCAGAATTTCGAATTATCTTCATAATTTTCCCTCTGTGTATGTAAACAGAATGACCAGGGTTTTCTACTTGAATTCTTCTACGTTCATATCTTAGATTGTATCTTCGTTCGCTTTCTGCAAGATTGTAATCGGGCTGTATATACACGTTCTGATAGATTGATATATTTTGAAGCTTTTTTGCCTTTGCTAAAATATGCTTTACTAAAGTTTTTCCTAAATTTACCTTAAGTAATTGATCTTCGTTTTCACGTACCTTCCCAATTCTATATTAATAATTGTTATTATTTAATATATATTTATACCCTTTTGATAGCAGCTTTCTTAATTCACAATTTTCAATTAATTCTAGATTATGGGTACATATATGTTCATTTATTTTATCAAAACTAAAACTTTTGCATTTGCATTCTATGCAATTGCATATTTTTTATTAATAATTATATTTCTATAATGTTTCTAATATTATCGTTACATATTGATTTTAATTCTTTATTATAATTACAAATTTTCGTTCTAATGGTGGTAGGAGTTTATACCTTATTTTAGGAATATATTTACTTAAATCTGACCCTATTATTTCTTTACTTTTAGAATTATTTAAAAGTCCGGCTATATTTATGTTATCTATACATTTATTAATAAAGTTTATGGTTATTGTATATTTTCTATTGTTATTATTAACATTTATTGTACGATTATTGTATTCTGTATTACAATAACTGTCTGTTATACAACTTAGCCTATCATAATCGTTAATTAATTTTTGATTTATTGAACATATGATATTTTTAGAAAAACTTCTTATATATTTATACCCTTTTGATAGCAGCTTTCTTAATTCACAATTTTCAATTAATACTAGATTATGAGTGCATATATGTTCATTTATTTTATCAAAATTAAGACTTTTGCAATTGCATTCAGCTTCTATAATGTTTCTAATATTATCGTTACATATTGATTTTAATTCTTTATTATAATTACAAATTTTTCGTCCTAATGGTGGTAACATGCTGCGTTCACTATCAGCTAACTGCGATCTCTGCAAAATGGCACAAGGCGTTTGCTGACGAGTTTTTATGAACTTAGACGTATTTTTTTCTTTCGAATTAACGCTGTCTCTATTATTACAAAAAAGGTAAAAAATTATTTCATCATTATTTTTTCTCATAGAATTTTTTAATTAGCCTTAATTTTTAATTTATCAAAATTAATACTTGGAATTGCAATTTTGTTTCTAGAATGTGTATAATATCATTGTTACAAATTAATTTCTACTTTTTTGATTTTGACATGATAAAATACTAGATTACATTTTATAAAAATGTTAGAGCAATTTTTTATTAAGAACATCGAATTATTTAATCATATATTATGTCATATAGCGTAATCTTTATAGCATCGTTAGAACAGAGTTAGCTAAAGTAGATCATTCCTCTACATCATTTCAAAATCTGTCGGTTGTTTATTTCTATCCAAAAACGTATAGCTAAATGACAAATTGGAAAAACACATTGTATTACTTGGTTCAATTAAATTATGTTGTATTTTTAATTAAAAGTTTAAGTTAATTGAGTAAGGAGTTTTCAATATTGGCAATAATTCGTCATTGCCAAAAGTTTACTAATTCATTTCCAGAGTTAAGTAAAACATTTAAAAATACTCATATAAAAATAAGAGTATTTTTAATTAAAATAAGATACAAAACTTGATAACCGACCTCTCAAGCGATAATTAGAGAGATCCTTTTTCACTGAACATTATTCATTGAAATTCGGGAGGTACTTTTGCTCCCGAATTAAAAGTGTATTAAAAGTAAATTTGAAAATACTCATATAAAAATATGAGTATTTATGAGTATTAAAAGTAATATATAAGTATTAAAAGTAATCCATAATAAAGTATAACTGTCGAATGACAAAACAGTAAAGTTCATATTATTTTTATTATAAAAATAAAAAAAATATGTTATATATTTAATTATAAATATAATTAAAATATAATTATAATAAGACAGTAATATATTTTCTTTACATTTCAATTTATATCATCCTAAGATTAATGTCTATTTTTAGATAGAAAGTTACAAAAGACATAAACACATTTTCTTCCCAACATTTGAACACTGAAATTTGTCAAGTAAAAATACGTTTGTTAAAGATATTAAACAACGTTCACAATGTATATAAGCTTTGTAATATGTAAATGTTTGACATTTGTTAAAGTGATACAGTTTCTCCACATATTCAATTTTTATCAAAAAATATTATTATTTTTGCTAAACGTTTGCTAAAGATATTAAACAACTTCACATCTAAGTGATCTACACTACAGCATATTCTTTATTAGTATAGATTTGATATCGACATTATACGGAATCTATTTTGTGAATAGGAATAGCGATATAAAGATTTTTAACTAAAAATGTAAGTAAAGATATGCTCAATTGCATTATATAGCAGAGAATATAACCATTATTTAAAATAAGCTGCAGCAAAAGTTAGATATAAATTATTAAGTAAGTAACGGTTTCTCTACAACTTGTATGTAATATATATTATTTATATAAAGCATTTATAAATTATTGGTTGAAAAGGATTTGATTACTATTTTGCGAAAAAAAATCAATGCATATATGTTTATAATCAAATCAGCTAACTAAGTAGCGTACTTAATATAATTATAAAATTAAAAAGAACATAATAATACTAAATCAAAATTTTATAGTTAAATAATAAATAATTAAATAATTATAAATAATAAATAATTGAAAATGTTTTTATTTAATTTATTTCAACATTTGTAATGTTTAATAACTTTGAGTTGTTATAAAAAAATATTATATAATATTTAAAATAAATTATTATATCGGTTTCAAGTCAAAGTATTTTTTAATATATCCACGAATTTAAGCATTGCACTATTTCCCGGTATGAACTATGTTATATTGATATAGTTTCTTTAAACTTCAATTTATATAATCTAAAGTTACAAATAATATAAACACATTTTATTCCCTACATCTGATCGCTGAAATTTGCCTTAAGATAACTTAACAATGATTTGTTGAAAATAAAACAAACAGCACAAGCTCAAAAATTGATAAACATAAAACCAGCATTAGAAAAAATGCTGGTTTTTTTTTTTCGCTCAAACCAGCAAAGCTCAGTTTGAGCTTTGAGTTAATTATTTTCTAATAAAAAGCTACCTATCTCAGTAAATTAATATCGTATGTTGGAATATTGTATGTTGTTGTTAGTTACATAGTTTTAATGACTGCTAGAAAATTGTACACATTAAAGTTATAACCAAAAGACTGAAGAATGCGCTATAAAGAATACATTAAATGTCTTGTCGTATTTGGACGTCGACCACAAACATCTAAGATAGCAAAATAAGAAAACAAATGTCTCAAAAATGTAATATGTGTCAAAAAATCACTCGCTTCAAATCTACTCAATCTCATGCTAATCGTTCCATTATATATAACGAAATGTCGTAGTGTGTTTGTCATTCAACGTTGGTCGTCCAAATACTTGGTTCGTGCAATTTGCTCCAATATTATGTTGAAAGTCTTTCTAATCCATCTACTAGGACGTTTCTATGGTGTGTTTAGTGGATAAAGGAGGGAAATTTTTGTCAATCGATTGTTGTCAATCTTCAATATGTTATCCACATACATTCATCGGGGACGTACAATTGTATCATTGATTGCTTCACTATCTCCACATTTCTACCTTTGAATTGGATATATGCAACATCGGGTAGATCTACGCATTTCTTTTAAAAAATGTGGTCTACCTACCCCAGTCTGTAAATCATCAAGTTTCACAAACGTATATAATACTAAACGCACTGTTGAATCGTACATTCTTGTCTTTGTTTTTTCGACTAACGTCATGTCATTTCTATAATTTTGAGAGGCCACCAAACGCTTGATTAGCTTTAAGTGTAAGTCATGTTCTGCGTCAACGTTGTCCGATATTACACTGTTTAGATAAGTGAATGACTGTGCACATTAAATCAGTTTACTCTCTCTATAGTGATAACTTAAGAATACCCAACATCAATTATCATAATGAATGATAATGATATTAATGATAGCTATACATTAGTGGATTCGACACACATTACCTCACATTTGTTGGGGATCAGATAAAGTCCGTATTTCGACACAGCATCGGACGTTTTAGCAATCATACGTTTGAGGTCTACAAAGTTACCATCAATAAGTGCGTTGTCGTCCGCGTAGGCTAAATAACAAATATCATGTAGGCTAAATAACAAATCGGCACACGGCTACCCCGTGTACCGATTTCTATGACATTACGTAGAACACTAGGGCAATATTTAGTATTTTATATACAACGATATTAAACAAAGTCAGAGCTAGCACACTGCTCTGTCTTACACCTGTCATAATTTGAATCTTCTCGATGAGTTGTCCCCTTACCCTAATAATATCGTTCGTTTGTTCGTAGAGAGTCTTCACGATTTTAAATATCTTTACTGGAATCCACAATTATTCAAAAAATATCACATACTCTCTCTACATACACTATCAAATGCGGTTCTTAAGTCCAGAAGAACTATACCGGTTGGTTGTCTAAACTCATCTCTAGTTTCAATTATACATTGCAAGGAGAATGTTTTGTCCATACAGCTACGAACATACTGAAACCCACTTGACTCTCACTTACTTGCCTGTCTCCTACTGGCTGAATACGATTGAGTATGATCGATTCGAGAATCTTGTAAACGTCAGGGAGTAACGAAATAAGATGATAGTTATCACAGAATCTTGTATCATCCAGATTGAAAATCGCCATAATAATCACCGTTGAGAGATCTGAAATTCGGAAGTTATAGTACCAAAAAGGAGGTGAGTTTCTGATAAGATGTGATACCGGAAGCTTGCAAGATTTTAGTAGTGATTTGGTCAAAGCCTGGAGTATTGAATCTTTTCATAAGCGTATACCTATTTTATCTCTGCTAGCGATGGAGGATGAACAATGACTTTTACATGAGTATTTTTTGAGTATTTTGGTGTGCTAATGAACTGTTTTTATTTTATAGCTCTCGACAATATTAAGACCAAACTCTGAATGTTGACACAGTTTTGTATGCGGTTATGCCTGTCTTATCACGTAAGCCCTATAACGAACAGGTGTATGGTCCTGAAAGAGCTGTTACTGAATAGCCGTCTAGTATCATTACATACTAATGCAGCTTCAACTAGGAATTCAATGTCATTCTAATATGCGTCAATTCTGACGTTTTGCTTTAGTAACCTACTATAATGCCTAACTAGTGGTAAATTATCAGAATATAAAGCTCGTTTTAAAGCCGACTAGATTGTATGTGTGCTTGCAGATATCCACGAAAGTGTGTCTCTTAATCGATTACCCTCATTGATTAAATGTAATATATACCCTCATCAATTAATAGTATACCTTCAATTAATGAAATAATAATAAACATTTTTAGCATATAAACACTTAAAATGACGTTGGCAAAGTTATTATTAGTTCTAGATCATACAATAGCACAACAGTTACTATAGAACATTTTAAAGAGATGCTTAGCATCGTGCCTTAAAATTAAAATATTAACTTTCGCCAAAAAGACGCAAATAATAGCAATGACATATTGACCTGTAGAGTTTTTTAACATTAAAAATGCAATTTAATCACATTATCCAATTTTAAATTTCAAAATAAATAAGTTTTATTTCAACTCCTTTTGGTTTAGAAAACTAAAAATCGATACTTTTGGCAAATGTCTACTAGCGCTGCCCATGAATAGCTAAAAACAGTATTAGAAAAGGACGAGAGCATAAAATGCACGAAACCTTATTTTAGTCTTTGCTCAGGTTGTTAAAAAATAAAACACGTCACATGACATAATCATACAATAATGGAAAAGAACAAGGCGAAAAAGCTATATAATCTGATCGTAAATTAATTTATAATAATTGACGGTCGTCACTGAATAAAAAAGTCACCCAACTTTAAGATATTTGGTTACCTTGGCTAATCTCTATTATGGTTGCACTTTGGTATTTGGTTCAAAGGTTTTCGTCACATGATGAAAATATGAAATCATGTCAAAGTAATCTACAAATTGTATTTACAATGAAATACAATGAATCTGTAATACTTCAAGTGCCATGAAGCTGTAATTTGATAGTATCTATTAACAAAAGCTTAAATTTATCTCATTGTTGCTGCTTGAATGTGTTTTAGCAAGTTATGTATAAAACACAATCCTATAATACAAAGCAATTCTTTAGGTAACTGCTATATATAGAATTGCTACATATAGCTGATATATTTATTATATGAACTATTCATCATTTAGCCTTCAGGAACGCTACATAGAAACAGTAGCAAAATCTTAAAATTAATAAGATAACTAAGTGTGGTTTATTAAAATAAAATTTATAATAAAAGAGTTAATAGTTATATAAAAAATAAAAAATAAATTATTATTCAAGTTAAATACTTACAAGTAATTATACATAAATAAACAATTTCTAATAAATAATCAATTATTTATTGTTAACTATAAATTGATTAAACTATTCATTTAAAATTGTTTATCTATTTTATTTTATAATAAAAATATCAAAAATAATTTTATTAAAAGCATAAAATTTTATAATCTTTTATTAAAATGTTTTAAAAAAATAATAAAAAAATATATTATTATTCATGTTGAACAATTAATTATTTAACTAATTATTTATTTGTAATAAATAATTAATTTATTATTAATTTCAAGAATAAGCATCCGTCTTGCGAGAATGGTATCAAGATGCATTAGAGGATCAAGATATGCCTTTCATCGGCTGGAAAAAATTTCATCATTTTTTATAATAAAAATATCAAAAATAATTTTATTAAAAGCATGAAATTTCAAAAATAAAAAATAATTACATTGCAACACTTAATTTTACAGCGATCGCTGGATAGGGTGTTTTACCGTAAAAAGTCCTAAAATATAAACAAAATAATTTAATTATTATATTATTATTTACATTTCTTCCAGAGATGTGAATTTTCTGAAGTTATTATCAATGATGTGAACATCGTGGAGATTTCTAAAATATTTGAATTAGTTGTAGCTAGATATTGTATTCAATTATCACTTACAAACTACGAATGTTCTCCGGATTAGCGAACATATCAGCATACATAATCATATTTGACAATGTTCTATTTTAATATAGAAAAATAAAATATTTAAAAATTTGAATGAGTCAAAAATGATTTCAAAATGTTTACAAACAAAACAACTTCTAAGAAAATACATAAAATATAATATATCCCATCAATAATCAAATAGATTGATTATATGCTAATTGTTGATCAAATTTGATAAATTTAGTAAACTTATAAAATACAATTCAAACAATTTTCAAACAAATTTAAGTTATTGAATTGTAAATTGAATGAAAATTTAAATTTTATTTAATCAAATATGCCAAATGATTCTTAATATTTCACAGTATTATAAAATAAAAAATAACGCATAATAAAAATTAACGAATTAAATAATTAATAAATATTTTATATTAATAGTTGTTATATAAGATTTTATATAATTTATATTGATGAATATAAAATTGAAATTTAAAATAAAATCAGATTTTTATTAATCAGATTGCATAAATGACACTGCGTAATTGATTATATATAGAAATCAAAAATAAAGATCAAAAAATAATTTTTTTATCAGATTTTGTACAATTTATATTTATATAAAGTAAACCTTTAAAATGAAAATTTAAAATCAAAGTTAATTTTTATAAATTAACTTTATAATGTAAATATAAAGTTATATTATATATTATATATATATATATATATATATATATATATATATATATATATATATATATATATATATATATATATATATATATCGCTGTGTTTTGAAATCGCGTACCGGGATATATAGTGAAAAAGTGAAACTTATCCCTAATTTCAAGCTTATATATTTTTAGCTTTATCACTGGTTGTTATTGTCATCTTTTAATTTTTGTAAGTTCTTAATACATATCTTTTATTGTTATTATTCAATCTATATCTATACCCTTTTGATAGTATTTTCCTTAATTCACTATTTTTAATTAAATCTAGATGTTTCAATAAATTAATACTAATCCCTAGAAACACCGTATACTATAAACAAACTATAGGAATGCTTATTGGAATAAACGCTAGTCTTTTAATAGCCCTAGGATATGAATTTAACCATAAAATGTCATATTTAATTTTTCAAAATATAATAAATTAATATATATTGAGGAATTAATATATATTAATTCCTCAATATAATAATTCCTCATTAATAAGTATAAATAAATAAATATATTAATAAATATTTATTTATTAATATAAATAAATATTTATATTAATAAATAAATATTGTTTATTTATTTTATCAAAATTAAGACTTTTTCAATTGAATTCCGTTTCATATCGCTTTAAATTCCATATTTTAATTATAAATTATAAATATTTCAACAAGTTTGTTAGTGCAATTGCTCTGGAAGAATCAATTTATCCAAATTTATATTCCTCATTTTTCCAATGAAACATTGCTTATATATAAAGACTAATATATTGCGGTCACTCATAAGTTCACCAATATATTGTTTTGCAGATTTACCATATATTTTTGTCATTGTGACCACTGCTTATCACTGTGTATTTAAAGTTATCTTCACCTTTATGATTTTTAACAAAATGTTTTACTATGCCAACCGTGTTGTCTGTCGCTTGGAATTTTTAATTAAATTATTCCCGGCATAGAATTCTTAGCAGTGCATGACTTTTTATAATTCTAATGCATTTTATTGTCAGTAGATAATTTATTGAGAAATCTATAAACTAATTTTATCTGTTACGCGTATGATCCGTTATCGGTTTCACAAACTTTCCAATATTTTATAAAGGGTGACTCAATGACAAATACTAATCCATTACATCTTATTTATACCTTTTTATCTGATTTGGCAACAACTTAATAATGCCATAATCATTAAATTCCTTCTTTGATTTCAAAAAGCGCTATTTAAATTAAAATTGCTACACATGATATCTGCTTTAATTGCTCTGTAATTATTAAATAATAACAGAAGTAATACCAAATATAATTACATTTACTTATACGAAGCAAAATTAAAAACGAAAAATGTAATTTGGAAATAAATTTAAATTCATTTGAAAGAGCAAGCTTTAAAATTAACTTGTTACCCTTAGTGGCACAGTTCTGTGATTTAAACTTCTTTGGACCTTGGGAAATTTTATTACTTGTATCACTTAAAATATTCTTTGAGATAAAGCTTCAACAAATGTAAATTTTAAAATACGCTAATTTTGAATTCTACACTTTGTTTTTAACATTTTACAGTTTAACTTTACACTCGTAATTATACACTTTGTTTCGCAATTGTAGATCAGGATTCAGAAAACATTAATTTATAAAAGTCCATTTTTATGAATGACTCATAAATAACAGACGTCAAATTTATGAATTGATTAATAAATAACAGGATTAGTATCAGATTAAGGATATGAAAGATCAAAAATACATTAAAAAGATTTTTAAAAGATCAAACATAATTATAAAATACATGATTTGTGAGCATGTTGATATACTCATGTGTATTAAGAAATCTAAGCTAATAATGTAATTGGAGCTAATAATCTAAAATCTTAATGTAATTAAGATTTTTAAGATTTTTTAACTAAGATTTCTGATAATTAAGACTTTAATCTTAGTGTAATTAGATTGATTGTCAATATCATTTGATGATTTTCAAGATCACAACAATTAAAAATAGTAAGTATTTATGCAAATATTTTATAAGACTTTCTAAATAAAATAATGAGTTTAAGTTTTTAAAAATTAATATTTGTTTACAATGAATATTTATTAGGAAATCATATCTTACCTAATTTATTTGACAATTCTAGCTCAAACACATTAAAATTACTGTTAAAATAACTTCTATTAAAAGTAACTGATGTTTTGAATTTTGGATCAGGACCCAGAAATTGTTTTTTAATTTATTTAGCATCATCAGAAACAAAACGTACTGTATTTGATAATTAAGAATTTAATAAAGTTACTAAAACAGTTAACTTCATTTGTAACAAATATGAAACATTAACAACTAATGAGCTCTCAACCAGCAATTATCAGAAGCTTATTTCACCTTTCAGTATCACAGATTTTATACGATGCACAAAATGAAACCACAAATAATTAAATTTATCTACACTAAATTATAGATAAAGAGAAAAAATCTCGAATCTACACGTATTAAGAAATTAACTAAATTCATTCCTTCAAAGCTTTTTATTTTTGCATTATAAATTTTTTTATTTTTAAATTTATTTTTTTAGTCATCAAACTCTGGCTTAATAAAATTTAAGCCAAAGTTAAAAATACTGAAATATGTTCTGGTCGTCGATTATTTGAGTAAATGTATATAACTCTCCATAAAAATGCGTTGAGCATTACGGCACACCTACTCAAATTAGCATTTAAACTTCTCGATCGCAAGAACAGCCTTTTGAACATTTTGAAATGTCTGATTTCCAGTTTTTTCTATTTCGTGCACTTCTTGTTTCTTGGAAGAGCACCAAATAGTTTAGTATAGCGTCATTGCTTGCAAAATATGTAGTGAATTAAATTGATTTTCATTGGGTTAAACCAGTGATGTCCAACATTTTATTATAATGGGCAACATTGTCATTTCCAATAATTCAATAGGCCCCAGAGCCATTAAATTTCAAGAAAAATTAGTACATAAAGAAACAATTAAAAACATTAATTTTATCTTTGAAAATAGGAACAAATAATAGAACACACATAGAATGAAGCAAATTTAATTTTACAATTCAAAGTCAATAAGAATTTTGAGTCAATAAGAGTTTTCCAGCTTAGATATTATCAACATTTGAATTAAAGGACGCTATCTTGATTATTAGAATGTTTGCTTAGTGTTTGTCTGTCAATCTGTTTCTTTTTGCAGTTTTGATATTTTTATGGATGAAAATAACTGCACAGCAATATATGATATACATGATAATTTCTGGACAAATTAACTAATTTATTAAATTTATAACATGAATGTAATTCTTTATAAAATAATAAAGGAATCAAATCAGTTAACTGAATCTACGTATTTAATATAATTATAAAATAAACAAAACATAATAATGCTAAATCAAAATTTAATAATTAAATAATAAAATTAATAATTGTTTTTAGATTTTCTATAATTTAAATCAAGTTAAAAAATTGAAATTTAAAATAAACATCATTTTTATGAATTGATTAATAAATAACAGACGTTGTATCAGCATAAGAGTTATAACTTTAAAAACAAAAACAAATCAAATATTTGACAAATAAGAATTAGAGTAAGTCTACTCTAATTCGTAGACTAAAACGAATGTCTACTCTAAAACGGACAACTAAGTCTACGTTTTTTATAATATATAAGTCAAAAATAAAGATAAATAACAAACAATTATCTAAGAAATAAAAAATAAAAATAAAAAATAAAAAATAAAATTTAAAGTAAACGTCATTTTTATGAATTGACAAATAAATAACAGGCGTTGTATCAGAATAAGAATTAGAGGTCATCAGGAGGAACTGCTATGCTATCAGGTTTCGGCCCCTAACTCCTCTACCCAACATAGCAGCGGGGCCAAATACATGCTAATGATGTATTTCCTCTGAAATAACTATCTAGTATCTTATTCTAATGCAAAGTATATTATTGCCCAGTATATTATGAATGCTCATGCAAAAATATGTTTCTTGTAAATTTAAATATGTCATCTTTACGATATAAATTAATAGTAGTTTTAGTTAATGTTAATTTAATGTTCATATCTAGATATACACCTTCTTTATCATTAATATTGGTTTTGTTAAGAATAAGGCTTTCTGGATAAATGTGCTCACTAATTGAATAAAAATTATTAGAATTAAATACACATATATCATCAATGTATCGAAACATATATTTCATATATTTATATTGTTTAGATTTAGTTTTTACACAGTTATGAACAAATTCATATTCTATAAAGCTTAAAAACAAGTCAGCTATAATTGGGCTACTATTACCACCCATTGGAACACCTTTTACTTGTCTAAATATAGATGTCCCTACTTTTAAATAATTTTGATTTATCAAAATATTTAAGGATTCTATTAATTCAATTTTATCCATATATTTATATTTATTTGATGGTTTAATTTTTGTTAGATAGGCGTTATAATTATTATAACATATATATGTATATCTTTTTCCATTATATATGTATATCTTTTTATATCATATATATGTATATCATATCATATATATGTGTATATATGATATATATGATATATATGATATATATGATATATATGATATATATGTGATATATATACACATATATATACACATATATATGCACATATATACACAAGATATATATATGATATATATATATGTTATATATATCACAAGATATATATATGATATATACACAAGATATATACAAAGATATATATATGCACATATATACACATATATACACATATATATATGATATATATGATATATATGATATATATGATATATATGATATATATCATATCATATATATGTATATCTTTTTCCATATATATGTATATCTTTTTCAAGATTGTGTTCTCTGTGGAAAGTTTTCAAACTTGCTCGACTTTGCAGTTCAATAGTTCAAATCGGAATTCGAGTGGCGCTTTATCACACTGAAATAAAAATGGGTCACTGAATAATTTTAATTCAATATTTTTGAAGTCATTAAATCTGACTGTAAATTCTTCAATTTTCTTAAAATATTTTTCATAGTTTACAAAACAGTCTTGAGTTCTTTCAGATAGACTACGAAAATGTACAATTTCACCAGTTTTCAGTTATGCTATGAAAATTTCCTGGTAAAGCTACTCATTCATTCGAATATTGAAATGCACAACAAACCTTTCTCGTGTAAATGTAAATTAAACCCAGCCAGCATTTCTGTGATATCAACTAAGAAAGACAAATCATGCAATCATTCTTCATTATCTATAAAGTTCACATTTTGTTTTTTTTCTCAATGAACTGTTTTATTTCGGGTAACAATAATCTTTATAAGATAACTGATCTACTGAGCCATCAGACCTTAGAAAAGTACACAACGTCTTCGTATTCACTATCCAATTTCGTCCAAGTATGCTTTCAATTCGAGATGATTCAACCGTGCACTACTATTATATATAAGTCGCCACATATATTTATATATAACATTTGACACGAATGCAATTCTGTACGATAATCGCTAACTCTCTTCATCCGAAACATCGACGAAAATTTTCAAGTTGTCCACACACGCCCCAAAATTCGATATCGATCCATTTCCGCTATATGTCTTCTCCGCTAGACCCTTTCACCACCACACATGGTTTTCGCGTCGGCCACCGTAACACTAGATCTATTCTCCATAAATCCTATATTATCCTCAACCTATTCACCAAGCAATCCATCGATCTCTTCTGCCTCACCGAATCCTGGCACTCAGATACCGAAGACCTATCCATTCGCCGTCTGCTCACTGCCGGTTGCTCACTAGTCGAATCCGCTCGCCTCCTCAGCTCATCATCTTCTAAATTCTCTAATCTTGGCGACATTGTCGCATTCGCCCCTCACTCCGCGTCTCTTCGCAAAATCACTCCCCCTTTCAGTCCTTGTTTTTAATTAATCACTTGTCGTTATTCTAGCCCGATCACTCTAGATCTCGCCAATGTATACCGTGCTGGCCCAACATCTCCTATCTCCTTATATGTTACCAATCTCGCCATTGCAAACTCGTTACCCTCTTTTCCTATTGTTCTTTGTCCTCCATCCCTTCACTCATTCTTAGCGACTTCAACATCCGCCTCGACCGCTACTCTTCCACCGATTCCATCCGGTTCATCAACATTATATCCACAATTACAAAATCATCTTCACTGACCCAACACACATCCTTGGTGGGGCACTCGACATCATCGTTGTCGCCGCTCGTTTTGCTGCCCACATTTCACTGTCCATCTCCGATCCTGCTCTATCCGATCACTTTGAAATCTCGACTTCTCAATTCTTCGCAGAGCCTTACGTAAATCGTCTCTATCTTCTTCCACAATAACATATCATCTTCTCACGATATTGCCTTTCTTTTCAACTCTGAACTTACATCCACTCTCGATATTCTCTTGTCCTTGAAGCCTCACCCTCACCGTCGCTTGCATCGTGCTCCATGGTCCGACATCTAATGCCTAATATTAAAGCGTAGACTCCTTCATGCTTTTCGGGTCTGTCACCGTTCTCTCAGACGTGATTTCCACTCGATCACTCCGGCTATCCGTGATTCCTATCTTGCTCTTCGCCGTTTTCATCTCAACCTACTACGTACCAAATGCAACTCCTGGTAAAATAATTTCAACACTTAATTCAATTCTAAGTCTCTCTGGGATACTTTTTACTCAATTTTTTCTCGCTCCTCTTTGTCTTGCAACATCAATCCACATTACTATTCGTCATTTCTTCATACCAAAGTATCCACGTTGCTCTCTCACAACCCTGTCTCTATTCCATCTCACTGTTACTCGCCTCTCCTCATCCTCCCGGAACTTTTTCATATTCTCCGTTTCACCCGCTAAAGTTTCATTTGTCCTCATGTCCTTGCCTAACAAAACCTCACCTGCCGATCACCTGCGTACCCCCATACTTAAATCCATATGCTCATTGATATCATCTTACTTCACTACCTTGTTTAACTCGTCCATCCGCATTCGTAACTTTCTTTCACACTGAAAATTCGAAATCGTTTTCCCCTCCTTAAGAAACACTCGCACGACTCCTTACTTCCTTCTTGCTATCGCCCATTTCACTGATGCATACTGTTTCCAAGCTTTTAGAGCGCTTCATCTTAATACAAATCATCGTTTATCTCTCTTTATTCAATCTGTACCCTCCATTCCAATTCACTTTCGCTCTAATCACTCCACAGACATCCCCTGCATGAAAGTTGACAACGAGCTCCTCATTTATCGTGACAAGACTCTAAATAGTATTATCATCTCCCTCGACCTCTCCTCCACCTTCGACATCGTTGACCACTCTATCCTTCTTTCTCGCCTTCTTTATGATTACGGATTTTCTGCCTTTTCCGTAGAATGGATTCCCGACTGTTCTTTTCGCGTCTGTTCTAATTCATCATCCTCACCTCCCATCCCTATTTTTGCGGGGTCCCACAAGGTTTAGTCCTAGGTTCACTGCTTTTCTCTTTTCTGCTTGGCGATCTCTCTCCGTTTATCAAACCTTACTCTTTTAACGTCATGCAATACGCCGATGACATCATCATCTATGCTCATGCACCCGCACATCGCATACACGACATCGGCATTTCTGCCTCAAACTGTCATTCTTCAATTGTAATGATAAACCAAATAAGGCTTTATTCAACAATCTAGAATATAGTTATACAATATGATTACATGTTAGATTATCACAGTCTTCCCCGATTATATAATCGTCTAGGTACTTCGGAGTTCTTCTATCCCTAGGACTACGCCGTAATTCTTGAAGTCTATTATGTTCGACTTGTTGATTCTCTTCACTCCGATAGTTACCGATTCCAACTTGTGTAATATTATCAGCTCCATTCAATGATTGTCGTGATACGATTGTCGAGTCGGTTTTTGAATGCATGCCGTCTCCTTCTGATGTCCGATCAATCAGTAGCATATCGTTATCTATGTTAGAATTTGTAATAGGGTACCTGGTCAGTCTTCTTACGGACACATTCATCTCTTTCCCGCAAGGTTTCCGAATAGTAGCGTAGTTACCATTTGATTGTAAGATTTCAGCCTGCGAAAACAACGGATTTGATTTAGACATTGGATTCTGATTTAAAAGCACGTTTTCACCTGTTCCCAACCATCTCGGAACGATACATTTGTTACAAGAATTCCTTGGGAAAGAAAATAGTCGTTGATGTGGAGTCTCCCCTATCGCGGTACACAGTAAGCTGCGCAAAGATGACAAAACCAATGGCAGAACAAATTCCCATTCCGCCAGTGTTTTCCTGTGAGTTTTGAGGGCGAGTTGGGTTGTCTTCCAGATTATTCCAACGAATCGTTCGGCCTGTCCGTTACCACGTGGGTTGTAGCACGAACTGCGGGTGCAGCTAATACCGCGAGAATTTAGATACGTTCGGAATTCGTTGGATTGAAAACATGTTGCTTGGTCACTTTGAACGTTGGCTGGGTAACCAAAAACACTGAAGATTTGATTCAGGCAATTGATGACTGATATAGAAGATGTATCCTTACACGGTATGGCGAACGGAAAGCGAGAATATTCGTCAACGACACAAAGGAGATATTTGTTTTCTGTAGTTGATGTCAATGGGCCTTTAAAGTCAATGCTTAGCCGTTCAAATGGATGCGTAGCCTTGATGACATGTGCTGTTTCTGGTCTAGCGTATCGAGGCTTCAATTCGGCGCAAATTTGACACGAAGAGACAACGTCCGCAACGTCACTTTTGTCAAAAGGTAACTCATGCGAACGAACGTAGTGAAGTAATCGACTGACACCCGGATGACACAATGAATTATGCAAGATCTTAAGATCATTAACTGTTTTGCAAGACGAACATGTTATCCTAGACATTGCGTCAGCAGCTTTATTTGATTGTCCGGGCCGGTATTCAATGCCAAAATTGTAAGGTGCAAGTTCAATTCTCCATCGAGCGATTTTGTCACTTTTTATGCGATTCGACAGTTTTTGATCAAACATAAATGACACTGACCTCTGATCGGTTTTGACAATGAAATAGCGTCCTAGCAGGAAATGCTTCCAATATTTAAGAGCTTCCACAATCGCGTAAGCCTCCTTTTCCACACTCGACTGTCGCAACGCTGTTTTAGGCAAGGATCGTGAATAGAAGGCGACGGGGCAGTTGTTTTGACTGAGCACCGCGCCGATAGATGAATATGAGGCGTCAGTTTCAACAGTCAAGGAAAGATCCGGATTGTAAGCACATAAAAATGAATTCGAGATTTCCGACTTTATTTCTTCTATCTGTCGGATGACAGCACGATCGAGGGGAAAATCTTTCGATTCTACCAGTGGGCGTATCTTTGCCGAGAAAGAAGGGATCCACCTCGAATAGTAAGCGAGCATACCGAGGAGTCTCTGTAGTGAAGTGTGATTTTCCGGAATCGGGTAAGTAAGAAATGGCTTAATTCTTTCAGTGTCAGGTTTGATGCAACCATGTCGAATATGGTAGCCCAAAAAATTGAGTTGTGTCTTGCCCAAACGCGACTTTTCCGGAGAGAATTTGATGTTGAGCTGATTAGCGATGGTCGTTAGACGATCTAGTCTTTTGTCGTGTTCATCAGTGCTATTTCCACACACGATGATGTCATCTAAGTAAGCAAATACTCCTTCAAGTTGATAGTGTTCGATGAGGTTATTCATGATTCGTTGGAAAGCAGAAACAGCATTTGTAAGCCCAAAAGGAATTCGCTGGAATTCGTACAAACGTCCTGATGCTTCGAAAGCCGTGTATTTTTTATCTTCCTCCAGCAATGGAATCTGATAGTAAGCACTGGAAAGATCGAGCGTCGAAAACACGGAATGTGTTGCAATCTTCGAAATGAGGTCATCGATATTAGGAAGAGGGTAGGCATCCAAAGATGTGAATCGGTTAATAGTTTGCGAGTAGTCGACAACCATTCTCTGTCTACCATTCCTATTTGTAACAACAAGAACCTGTGAGCGCCAAGGCGATCTGCTTTCTCGAATAATGCCGGATTTGAGTAAGTTAGCTACTTGGCTTCGAATAAACTCGGCGTTTGATAGTGTCTGTCTTCTTGATTTCGTGGCAACTGGAATGAGATGTTTCGGCAAATTCGGAAAAAGTGTTAATGGCTGGATTTTTATGGCAGATGCTGGAGATATGTTAGCGAGAGTTAGTCCAGGCAAATTTCCACCGAATGGGAACGTTATGAATTCATGTTCCTTCATGAATTCTCTGCCTAATATGGCATCAGCGCATAATGACGACAACAATGAAAAACGGCAGCGTGGATAAGTATTTTTATTCAACTCAATGTTTGTTGTGCACTGTTTTGTAATTGTGGCCCAAGAGGAGGAGGACGCCATATAAACTGTTTTACAGCAAGATGTGGTTGTCAGTTGTAATTTATGTGCGATATTCGTGTCAATGAAATTTTCTGAACTGCCCGTATCTAGAAGACATTCGATTTGTTGACCATTGATTGTAATGGAAGTCAATGAACTTGGATCCTCTAAGTTGGACATGGAACATAACGCCGATGAAGTCGAGGTGGAAAATTTTAATTTTGATTGACAGACTTTGGCAAAATGACCATGTTTAGAACAAATGTTGCAAGTAACGTCTCTTGCAGGACACTTACTGCGGGGGTGATAATGATTACCGCAAAAGTAACAGCGTTTGGTAATTTTGTTTCGCAAGGCTGCGTTAATCGATTTGTCATCATCGAATTCGGAATGGGAGGGTTCGTTATTGTTGTCCGCTGAAACCGATGCTAGCATTGATCTTGTCTCGTCATTTGAAGTAAAAACGGCTGCTTGTTGTTGTGCGGCCTCTAGAGATGATGCCATTAAAACAATTTCATCGAAGTCAGTTTTATTCGATTCGAGTATCCTCTCACGTATATAAGAATTTAGTAGACCATGGACGAGGGCGTCAATGATATGGCTTCGACGGTTAGTTGCGGCATCGACATCTTCAAAATTACACTTTGTTGCCAACTCTTCAAGTTTTCTCACATATTGCTGGATATTCATCGTTTTATCTTGACGACAAGTATGCAGTTGAAATCTATTAAAAACCGCGTTAACTGGCTTCTGAAATTGCTTATCGAGTATATTTAAGGCTGAGTCGAATGTTCTAGAATCTTTGATCAGTAAGTAAAGTCTTGATGACAGTAAGTTAATGAGTACAAATCGTTTCTGGTCATCTGTTACTGTGACTTGCAACGAGAAAAAATTTTGTAGCTTTTGGCGCCAGTGAATCCATTCGTCTTGACAATCTGATGTGTCTGGATCCAGATTGAAAGGTTGAGGTATAAGAAGTTTATCCATGGAAACGTTGGACGTCAATTGTTGAAAATCCGAGTTCAACACAATTCAACACAATTGTTGAATAAATTGTAATGATAAACCAAATAAGGCTTTATTCAACAATCTAGAATATAGTTATACAATATGATTACATGTTAGAAACGTCTATGAGAGACGTTCTAGAAACGTCTCTCCCATTTTCGTCTCGTTCTAAACCCAGATAAGTCCAAAATAATGTGGATCCTCCCCTGTCAACCTAACATATACCCTTGTATTTATTGCCTCATCAATCATCCCCAAAGTTTACAATCTCACTTTCTTAGTATTCCATTTCGTTGATTACCTTTCCCTTAAACCCTTCGTACGCGACAAGGTCCGCTCGTCTAACTTAATTCTCCGTGACATCCGCCGTATCCGCCCCCTTATCGACTTCCGTTCTTGTATGTATCTTCTTTCATCGCTTCTTTTCCCTAAAATCGATTACCGCCTCAGCCTTTTCGCAAATTCCCCAAAATCCATCATCCTACACCTACAATGCATCATCAACTTCGCCTTTCGAGTGCTCCTACGTCTCCGTCGCATTGATCATACATCCACATA
Source organism: Pomphorhynchus laevis (assembly GCA_012934845.2). Taxonomy (NCBI): domain Eukaryota; kingdom Metazoa; phylum Acanthocephala; class Palaeacanthocephala; order Echinorhynchida; family Pomphorhynchidae; genus Pomphorhynchus; species Pomphorhynchus laevis. The sequence goes on along the minus strand of WNNJ02001668.1, from coordinate 130,468 downwards.
TCTTGCTCAACTTTCCTCGTTCACCATCCGCATCCGCATACAACTCCGCCTTCTTCTCGTAAGTTTTCGTCTCGTCGATGTCGGCTCCTCATCATTCATCAACCTCCCTTTCTTAAAAGGCACTCACCCAACTCTCTATCACTGCGTTTCCGTAATTCCCTCTTACTCTACGTTCTCAATTAATCTAACAACTACGGTCTTCGATCCTTCCTCATCGCCGCCCCCACTCGCCTGAAATCAGCTCTCACTCGACGTCCGCCGCGCTCCCTCCTTTGTTACATTCAAATGCCGCCTCCGTACCCACCTCCTCGACACATGATTTAGATTTTTGTTTTCTGTTGTTGTGGTCATGTAAGCGTGCGCCGGCACGCATTTGGCACGTTAAAATAAACCGTTCTTTGAAGACATGAACAGTTGTTATCATTATGATAATAATTCAATTATATTTATTCTAATCAAACGTTCCATACAACAAAACAGATATATCGAACGTAATTTCAGTCACAATCTAAAAAAGCTCTTCAGTATTTTCTTTACATTGTTGATCGTTCATTTGCACAGTCAATTAGACAGTTGTTTGTACTTTTGACCAAGTGCCAATGATTAATAAATCAAAATTACGATTAAATAAATGATTAATTAATCAACCATATTACGCAAGGCCACACATCTTGTACCCAGCCAACGCAAGCTCTCATTCATTTTTCGACTTCACGCACTTGGTGTGACCACAGTGAAGAAATCTTTAAAGTCCTCTGATTTAATGTTTGTGTGGACAGCGCTTAATGTTCAAAAAGGGCAGAGGGAACATGTTTGTCGCAAACTGTTCGAACTTCGAAATTCAAACAGATTGAGGGGACATCACCTCACGTTAAAGACCCACATTCGTCCACGAAGAAGATTTGACACAATTGTCAATCGAACGTGGAAAAGCTGGAATAAGCTACCAAGTCAAGTGGTTTCGGCCTCCAGTATTTTGTCCTTCAAGAGAAATCTGAAGAATGTACTAACTTAAAACAATCGGATTTTCATTGATATTTTTTAACCCTGTACCCAGCCTGTACGAGCTCTACGCTCTTTTGCTGCTGTTGTATTTAATAATAATGAACAATTTATTAAAAATAAACATATTAACTTAGGTTCCCGCAAATGGGCCTCAAATTGAAATTTACGATCCCAGACTGGGCAATATAATACAAAAAAGTTTCTCAATGTGAAACAGTAGTTAACTCTGCCATCCGAATAGTCGCAGAGATCGTTCTTTGTGCGCTAAAGCATAATCGCCTTCGTATGTCAGAAATGCAGTTTGCGTACGATTGTTTACTTTTGATGGCAATATATCGTGCAGCTTTCCTTAATAAGAGATCCAATTCTCTCCCAATTCCAGCAGCAGTCGAAACAATGGCTGGTATGAAAATCCCATCATCCACCAGTGAAACACGCTCGCCATATTTAGCCATCTTGCGATTTGAATGATAGTCGAATGTGGAACTGACAGTTTGGTGAGCATAGGATGGAGCTAAATGGTTAAAAACGCAAATGTCGACATAAGACCGCTCCATCCTACCCTCTGAAAAATTCATACACACAATGTCCATTCTCGCAGATCTATCCCTCGTTGTGGTGCTAGATGCAAACACTATACCCTCATCTACTGGTCGTAATTCCACTTCCCGATCCATGTGATCATGCGCCTCACTTAGTATCGAGCCGATCGTGTCGCGTATGGCGTTGTGTCTGATAATTGTTCCGCCGCCGACTCTACAAGAGAGTACATGTCTTAAGTTAAACACTTCTGAACATCGACAAATTCCCTTACTTTTAATTGGTATATTGTATCTTATCGCAAGTGCATCCAAAAACTTTTGCTTTTGTAAATAGAATCCAGACGGTTTCGAAGGAATAGATGTCAACCAAATTGAGGCATTCTTCTGTGCAGCATGCTGTATACTTCGAGCCATTTCTTCACTTGCATTTTCCAAAATTTGTTTCTTAAGTTGCTCGTATATATTCCGATTATTTTTCCGGTAACCATCACAAAGATCCTTTAGTATTTCCCCAATTTCAGAACTGTTACTATGAATAACGTTTGCATTCGCTATTAGGTGTGATTGTTTAAAAACCTCTTCTGCGTTGGCTGATGGATCTATTATGCCTAAACCTCCATCTCTGGCGGGTAGTTTAATAATATCTCGAAGCTCTAACGTTAACACTCCCAATCCCATAATGCTCGGTATCAACTTCAGGAAAATATCATCAGCTAAGCCTCTGAACCATGATGAACTTACTTTTGTAGTGCGCACCAGATGTGTCCATTGAAACTGAATCGTTCGTGTTAGCAATATATAAGCAGCATATGGATCCAAGTCTGCTAAATCACACAGATGCTGTATCTGTACTCGCCAGGAGTTAATTGAACTCATGACTTGACACTCACGATATGCATCACATCCGATAAATCCTCCTAAGACCTTGATACCATTTTTAACCACTTTGACTCCTTCTTGCATAAGATATTTGGATTTCATTTGTCATAGTTTCGTTCTTGTTTAAAAAACAGCATTTTGAAGCATTTATGTGAAATCCGAAGCTTTTACCAATCACTTTTAATAGATCCCATACTTGAGACAACTCATGCGCACGGCCAATAAAAGTTGCATCATCTGCGTACCAAAGTTGGGTGACACCAGGTATTTTTTGTTTAATCTCTTCAATTATCGGTAAAGACGCCGCTGCAAATGCAGCCATAGCCAAGGGGTCTCCTTGTGTTACCCCTTCTTCAGATAGAATTGTCTCCTCAGCAACAATTAGCAGTGATGGCTTCGAGTAAGTATTGATCAAGAGTGTCGTCATGGCAGGACAAATCGCGTTTATGTTTTTGAGCAACAAATCCCGATTGATACAATTGAAAGCGTTGTTGGCATCTACAGTTAATATGCAATATTCACTGTTACTTTCAAGTATATCTCTTGCATTATGAATAATAGTATCGGTCCCACATTTCTGACCAGCACACATTTGTACTGCCCCAGCTACCTCCATCAATGTTGGTTTAATATATTTTAGCTGTGCCCTGGCTACTATGCGTCTCATAACTTCCCCTATACCGATAGGGCATATTCCAGGAGATTTGTCAAGAGGAACCAACCAACATGCTAGATATGCTTCCAAGCTGTTAGGATTTAATCTTTCGGTTGCAATTTTTATTGCAAACATTGCGAGCACATTCGCCAATCTGTATGATTCTTGACCAAAACCTGTTAGTAGATATCTCCACATTTGCGCGTCCATACCGGATGGTCCTGCACTTCCATTTGATTTTTTAGCCGCTTTTATAATATCTTCTGGACTTAAATTCATGTAAATTACTTGATGATGTTGGATTACATGTTTCAGAGGTGTCAATAAAATATACTCTCCATCTGCATCCGTTGCTCGAGGATGTAATTCTTGAAGACGTGTGAGCACTGTTTTGTCGTCCAAAAAACTATTAATCTCATGTATCCCGGATTTTTGTCCGCCTGATTTTAAAAGCCGAGCTGCTTCTCCAATTTTACTTTATTGCACCAATTTCTGAATGTCCATTAAAAATCCTTTTTGATGGTTTTTCTTACGATTCATTGATCTCTGCTTTTGAAGAAATCGAGCTTCTGAAATTAGTTGGTCATACTTTTTTTCATTCCACATTATTATACGTCGTTCTAAGGTTTTCCGACGATCACTAATTCGTCGCGAAGGAATCTGCTGCAGAATCAGCTGGCAATATACCGAAGAGAGGTGTAAGATGGAATCACATTCTTTAGAATTTTCGTTAAACGATTTGATGTGTGAAGTTAAGGTTGCAATAAAATCTTTAGTAGCGTTACATCTAGGCAGAGTCATCAAGTTTGGAACCCAGTGAATAATTTCATAGAATGTTTCCATATACCAAGTAAACGACGTGTCGCATCCCGAGCAGTATGACGTGTCTGGTTCTCAACATTGTCACTAACTGCGTGAACGTGATTTTCACTATCATGCACATTTATTATCGATTTTACTTGAATGTGCTGATGATTACTACAGTTTGGTGCTGCGCAATTTGAGCAAGGAACTTTACTCTTGGCACATTTGCACTTTTTGCACTTGGCCGCTTGCCCGTTGCAAGTACAACATCTTACAGTGTTGATTGGACGTCCTTTCGTCATACCCTTCGTTATTACTTCGTCCGAGCTAGTCCTTACGGGGCTCCGTCAATAATATGCACACTAGTCAGATCCCTCGTATCTCGGGATGACTGCTGGAAAGTCGATCTGGAAAGTCGATTGTATGTTATTTTATCTCAAATGTATGTTTATAAGAAACCAAAATTTTTTTAGGTCATGTTAATTATAATAATAATTAAATAACAAAAAAATTTAAGAGCTTAAATACACAACTCGCTGCTATTATAGACTCGCTGCTGTTATAGACCCGCTGCTGTTATAGACTCGCTCATATTTTATTAATAATAAAACAAATAAAGGTAAGTCGAATATCGTCACTTAAGCTGATGAAATTATGCATGCTTTCCTATTATATTCGAATCTAGAGTTTGAATTATTGTACTCATAATTCAAATACAGTTTTAAAAGATTCAAATTATTGTAAACATTGGATCTTATTTGTCGAGCAGTGATCATATATGGTAACAGAACATTAGTGAGTAAATTATTAAATCACCGTCCAGTTTCCACAATTTGGGATTAGGAATTTATTGATAATTGAGGTAACGTTTTGGCTTAAGTGACGAAAAACAAGTTGCGCCAATATTTTCATTTTTTTTGTAACGAGTAGATACTACTGAGATAGTTTAGAAAACTGCTGTTTTAGAGCGTTACGGCGTAAATTATGAATCGCTAAATCAAATCTGAGTATTTGTATTTTATAATATTTATAAATTAAAAATAATGCCAAATAAAATTTAAATAATTAAATAATACAATTAAATAATTAATAATAAATAACTGTTATATAAGATTTTAAATAATTTATATAAAGTTAAAATTAAGGGAACGTGTCTGTTGCTCCTCGCAGTATCCCTGGAAATTCCCTGCATCATATCAGCTGCGGTGTGATCTAAACGTGGACAACTCCCAGTGACAGGCCCAAATGACAAAACAATCAGGAGGCTACTAACAAAAGTCGTTATCAATGGTAAAATCCTTAAATTTTCGTGATGGAGCTAGAGCGTACACCGAAATCGACGCGGCAGGACTTCTCAAGACTTCTCAGACTCCTTGAAGGACTTCTCAATCAACCCTCAAGATTTCCTGACTTCCCGAACCAGCTCCGAATAAGGCAAAATGGAAGACTAAATCCTACATAGTTGACCCCACCTCGAAGCGGGATAAAGGCTAAAGAAAAGGAAGAAGATATAAAGTTAAAATTAATAATTTAATTTTAAAATAAAAGTCAATTTTTATGAATTGTCTAATAACAGACGATATATCAGAATACGTATTAGAGGTCTTTGGGATGAACTGATTTTATATGGTTTCGGCACATATTCCTCGATCTTACACAACATCCAAATCGAATACATGATAATGGCGTATTTCCATTTATAAAATTTGATTATCTAGTATTATATTTTAATACAAAGTATATTATTTAGTATCCATCCATAAAAAATTTTCTCCCATGATTTTAAATTTATTTTTAATATTCTTGTGCTGATTTATATTTTACGATTTTCTGTTTTGTTTTATTTTAAAGTAACCTAGTTTAAAATATGTATCTATTAAATTATTAAAATGATATTGAAGAAAGCCAATATCATTACATATTGTTGCAATTCTTAAAATTTCATTATTTAATGTATTATATTTTATATTATATGGTATGCATGAATGCTCATGCAAAAATATGTTTCTTGTAAATTTAAATATGTCATCTTTACGATATAAATTAAAAGTAGTTTTAGTTAATGTTAATTAAATGTTCATATCTAGATATATACCTTTTTTCAACAATATTAGGGTTATTAAAGATAATGCTTACTGGATAATTGTGTTAACTTGTTGAATTAAAATCATCAGAGTTTATTAAAATTATTAACGGAAATATTGACTTCCGTTAATTTTGTAAATATTCAATAACTCCGTAGTAAGAATGGATAATATATAACTACTCAATCTTACATTGAAAATATACCAAAATCAACGCATACGTATTTAAAAAATCGCCTTTTAGAGAATTATTGCAAGTATAATTATTTTGTACAACAGCTGAAGAATACTTATGATCATGAAGCCATATCATCATAAATTAAGTGAAATTAAGTCAAAAATTTAATCTTCAGTCTAAATTCGTCGATTGCTGCACTTGAAATCGTTGTCTGGAAAGCTGTTTCATGACTTGCTAACATAGTGTACTATAGTTGTCCATTTATTCTTTGGCATTCGGTGTCGTTTAATTTGAAGATTGTGTCATCTTAATTGGTCACTGTATCACTTAATGGCGATTTCTATCCGAGACTGAAAATGAATATAAATTTACTTGCGATAATTTGAACATATGAAGTAGTCCCAACACCAATGTCCACCACTACGCCTAGATCAGAGTACTGAGGAACTTGTCAAATAGGACAGTAGTTTATTTTGTAAGGCGATACATTATTTATCTGTCTAATGTGTAAATATATAGATTTATCTACATTAAGACTACTACAGTTATCCTGCTCATCTACCCACCTGTATCACACACGACCCCTCAGACCAATGCTGTTTTAGATGTTTCCATCGCATCAACTCCTGACTTCGCATCTTATAATCCCATTATTGAACCTACTCTCTCACACTCATCGTTCAACTACGTACCAAACTTCCATTAATCTTTCTCATTCTAACAATGCTAACGGTAAAGCTTTTCATCTCGTACCTCCTCTTTCCTATTCCTCCCCCAATCTAAATAAATCTCAAACTTCTTTAGTCTCTTAAAGTACTCCTTACTCGACCTCCCCCTTTTTACTTCTCAATAATTTACATCCTTCCATCAAAATCATTTCCAGTAACATTTCCGATCAACTGATTCAACACTCCATTCCTGTCACTCATGCCCAAACCTATCTTAATGCTCCTTACTCTACCTTCCACGTAACACTTTCAAATAATTTACATCCTTCATTTAAAATTATCTCCAGTCACATCTCTGATCGACCGATTCAACAACCCGCTTTTGTCACACTTGCTCCAACCAATATTAATTCTCTATCAAGCACCCCTGTCATTTCCACTTCTATCTGCTCATCTGCCTCGACTCCTACCAGCTCTGTCCGTCCACCACTTCCACGAAATCGTTTTCCTTCGCGCGATCGCTGTATAATCATATCAAACTTAAAGCTTTTCGAATCTGCTTCTCCACAATCTCGCCTCGATGATGTATCTGCTTTCAGGTCTATCCTAGCAACCATTCTTCCTGATGATAACCCATTCGTCTTCAATAATATCGCTCCTGTATCCTTTATTCGTTTAAACAAATCCACTAAATCCAATCATCTCAGTCATCCACTCTTAAAAATCGTTTTCCGACATAGTTCACATGCCTCTTCGGTACTCTCCCAACGTTTTAAACTTCTTACCTTTTCATCTACTTGCCGTATCTTTCCTGACCGCTTCCCTTCTGATATTGCCCAGCACAATATAGCTCGCATTGAGAAACATCGACGTGAAACAAACGGCGAGTCATCCTTATCTATACGTAAAATCAACGGAAATTTTCACGTTGTACACACAAGGCCAAAAATTCGATGGCGTCCTATCTCTCCCCCTTGTCTTCTTCGCTAGTCGATCTCGCTCCTAAGCATACTTTTCGTCTTAGTCTATTTAACACTCGCTCCATTCTTCATATAGCTGATATCTTCGATCAATTATCTATCGATATTTTCTGCATTACCGAATCCTGGCACTCTGACTCCGACGATCTTGCAATTCGTCGTCTATGTCACTCTGGTTGTTCTCTAGTTGAATCAGCTCGTCAAATTACATCTCATACATCTACTGCTTCTAACCATGGCGGTATTGTTGCCATTGCTCGTCACCCAATGTCTTTACGTAAAATTAACGTTAACATCCTTTACACCTCATTCGAATTACTCATATGCAGAGTATCAACTCCTTTCTCTCTGGAACTTGTGATTGTATACCGTCCAGGTTCAGTTGCCCCATCACATAACTTCTTTAACGACCTTGCAGATCTAATGTATCACTGTTCACTACCTTATACTTCTTCTTTTGTTCTCAGTGACTTTAAGATTCGTCTTGATCGCCCGGCTGACTCTGACTCTATCACTTTAACTAATCTGTTTTCTGATTTTAATTATAAATTACTTTCAACAAGCCCAACTCATATTCTCGGCGGTGCTTTCGACATTATTGCTGTTCTTAACTGCTTCAATGACCATACCTCCTTGTCAATTACTGATCCTGGTTTGTCCGATCATTTCCTTGTAACTCTTACTCTTACTCGTCCCCATCCTCCTTCTCCGCCTTTACCATTATCCACACCAAGTCGACCCTAGAGCTTCTCGATATCCCTATTCTCTGCACAGCCTTACTCAATTCTTCACTCATTTCACTTCCTCTTAACCTATCTCTCTCCCGATGATCTCTGCATTCTGTTTGATTCTGAACTTACGTCGATCCTCAATAACCTTCTGCATAGTCGACTTCGATGTTCCCAGCGCTTGCGTCATGCTCCCTGGTTCGATTATGACTGTAGTCTTTCTAAGCGTCGACATCGTCACTCTTTTCGTATGTATAAACGCTTTCTTAAACGTTCTCCAAACTCACTCCCTCCAAATCTCCGTGATTCCTACTTTTCTCTACGCCGTTCACATCTCATTCTTATACGTACTAAACGTACTCTCTTTTGGCGAAATCAACTCGAGTCATCTTCCAACTCTAAATCTCATTGGAAAATCTTAAACTCAATTCTTTCACGATCATCTACCCCTTGTAATATAAATCCTGATGAATTTTCTTCTTATCTACAAACTAAGCTATCTAATTTACTTTCCCTACTACCCATAGCCCCCTTGTACCCACTCTTCTCTTTAAATACTTTCCTCCCAGAACTATTCCACCTTCTTCCCGTTTCGTCTGATGAAGTTTCTTCGGTTCTGCTCTCATTACCTAATAAAACCTCTCCTTCTGACCCAATTCCCACTCACTTGCTTAAAATATCTGCTCCTCTATCTTACCCTTCCTAACCACATTGTTCAACTCGTCCATCCGTAGCCGTACATTTCCTTCCATCTGGAAATGCGCCACTGTTCGTCCTCTCATCAAAAAGAAATGCATAGAGGTTGCATTTACTATATATTAAATTCCGAAGGTCATTTATATACACATTAAACAGAAAAGGGCTAATTACAACCCTGAGGTGCACCGCATCCGCGAGATTTACTGCTGGACGGTGCATTGCCATCTTTCACTGCGATGTTTCGCCCACGCAAAAATTCTTCAAACCAACAACAATTTCAACAACAACTTCTTGGCAAGAACAAACAAATAATATAACAATGTTTTCCTGTCAACCACTGGTCCGGGTGTCGGTTTGTGGAGGCAGTGCACGAACCAAAGTACTCCAGACACAGCGATCCTTGGCGACAAATCAGAGTTCTCTTTCAGATAACCTAAGGCGGTTTTCGGGCTAGTTTCGAGATTTGATCTCTCTACTAGTATCAATGTCTACCTCGAGGTCTATTTATTCTTTAAGCAACCTCACAATTTTGCCGTTAATTCCACATACTTTTAATTGTGTAAAAATATTTGGATGAAAGACCCGGTCGAATGCTTTAGCGAGGTCAAAAAAGATAACATCTGTGTTGAAGCCAGCATTAACATAATTATCCCAACTTGTTATCGCAATCACTAGGTTAGTGACTGTTGAGTGACCATGTCTAAATCCATAGGGCAAGTGCTGAGACGTTACTAAGCAGCGGTCGTCTACATGATACGAACAGTTCAAGAGACATGACTGAAGAAATCACTCTATCAAACGATAACTGATCAAGAAAATATTAGCAATAATATAGTTCGTAGACAGTATTTCTAGTAAAAATAGACATATTTACCTTTCCAATTTGTTGAATTCCTTATTTTAAGATAATTAAAGAGCTTTTTAAGATAATGAAAGAGCTTTTTTTACTTACTATGAAAAGTAACTAATGAGATGTATATCGAATTAAGTCTACGCTATCAACGGAAAATTTTATTATCACCTATTGTAACACTCCTGCGCCTTCCACTTTCCACAATTCCCCTCATTCCCTTCATTCCCCCTTTTCCCATGTCCACCTTCCCATTCCCCAGTATCCTCTTCCATCTCCCCCAATCTACCCTTCTCTCTTTCCCCATTCCCCAATCTCCGCATTCTCTTTTCTCCATTTTCCTATTCCATCATAGAACTAAGATTTCGTTATTTTTAATTGGGAATAAGATGTATAGGAAATCCACATCTTATTTCCAATTTCTAAGATGTCATACACAACAAATACAGTCTCAATGGTGTCCATTAAAACATTATGTGGAGGAAACGGCAAAAAAATAATGGATGAACCTTTATTTTGGCGAATATGCTTGGAGGCCAAATTCGTGCATGAATAGCCTTTTTCTTGTTGAAAATTTTTTTGACGACATTAAAGACTTATTTTAATTTAAAACATTCCATCAAAATGATTTTTTTTCATTGCTATAGCGAAAACCTAAATTGAACATATCTTCTCAAATAAAACATTACATTTCTCTTCACCTGAGAGTTTAATTGATCTAAAATTTTGATAATTGGTATATTCTACTCTGCCGATTCAAATAATATGAAAAAATCAGTGTCCATAATTGAAAAAAATTTGAGAAAAGAAATGTTTTTATCTCAAAAATTATTTTTATCATATTTTTGTTAACTTTTATATGATATATTTTTGTATGTTATGAACAATTGTTTATTGATGAGGTATTTAACGTTTCAGGTCGTTATATGCACTACACATTTTTATTTTTAATTTATTTTTCTATAAAATTATTCTATAAAGTTATTAAAAATTTCTATAAAGTTATCCTTACAATGAGCGCCTAGCTTGCTTAAAAATGCCTTCAAAGGCCCAGAGGCTACTATATTTAGATCTTGTAGCGATGTGGCATTTGGTTCGTGGAAAAGAGGGGTTCCCATCCAATTCGATAAAATTGAGAAATTCGCGTCGCAGAGGTCACTCCCTTACGTTATTTAAATTCCCCCATGGCAAAATAAGGAGTGTGAGTAGGCTTTCCCACCGCGCATTGAATGTTTGGAATTCGCTGCCTGAAGACGTCGTCAATGCTACTAGCAATAGACACTTCAAGAAGATGCTGCTGAAGTGGATTGTGAACTCTAATTTGGATTCGTGGATGTATTTTAATTGATATTTTAAAATGTAATTTGTGAACAGTTGAAACAGCCATTTGCGGCTAGTAACTTGTACACTATAATAATAATAATAAAGATAAAAATTAAATCTTTTTAAATAGTTGATAATGATCCATTATCGATAAATAATTATTGGAGCTGGATCAAAGAATCTATTAATAAATAATTATTGGAGCTGGATCAAAGAATCTATTAATAAATAATTATTGGAGCTGGATCAAAGAATCTATTAATAAATAATTATTGGAGCTGGATCAAAGAATCTATTAATAAATAATTATTGGAGCTGGATCAAAGAATCTATTAATAAATAATTATTGGAGCTGGATCAAAGAATCTATTAATAAATATTTATTGGAACTGGATCAAAGATTCTTTGATCCAGCTCCAATAATTATTAATTAAATATCTCGTAATATGATTATCCAAAATGAAAAGCCGATAGGACATACTTATCTTACTAATACTTTCCGTTATGCAAGATATTAGAACCGAAAAAGGCGGTATTTAACTAAGCATTACTCTTAGCTTTAAATACATTTAGCATAGGCAGATGAAATACTAGAATTTCTAGTTTCATCCAAAGGGAGTTTGATTGTAATAGCGGGCGGAATCATGTAAATATTGTACTACATTAAAATCATTATTAGTATCTAACAGTGAATTATTTTCTTGATCACAGCTCTTTTTTTCGGCCATGCCATCCAGTCTATATAAGGCATGCTGAAATCGCTCAATATTAAGCAGCGTGAATGTGAACGGGGTTGCACCTGCAGAGAGTCGCAAATGCCGAAGGTTTTGGATCAAGGAGATTGATAAAACAAGCCAACTTAAATAGTACATAATGCTGGGGACGAGATAACTGACCATATGTACTCATTCATGTTCATTGTAGCCGAAGTTTCAATAACTTTGAATTGAGGATATTTATTCTGATTGTGGCACGATATTATCTTCACAGGTAATCAGTACATTGCTGTCTTAATTTTATCTAGTTGTATACGCTAAGTTCTAGTTTAAATATATATATATATATATATATATATATATATATATATATATATATATATATATATATATATATATATATAATAGTAATGCACGAATGTGCTGAGTAGACAACGGTCCAGGATTTCTTACGAAATACGGCATTTATACTAAATGGTGTTGCTTGATAGACTGGACTTCGATTCACGACTTTCAATCACCATGTCACTTCTAGACGACCACTTCAGCATCGAAATGATGAGTACCCGGCAACACTCATCAGTAGAATGAGGTACACACTGGTCGTTTCGGTTGCCTGTGTGACATTGTGAATAAAGGCGTTTCCGACACTTTGCTTAATTGTCTGAGGCTTTCGCTCTTAACCAGATCGAATTGCTGTGCGGACCATCCTTAAACACTAGGCAGAGGTTGTTGCTGAATTGTCGCTGCACTCGTTGGATCCTAAATGGATACGGCAGGTATAATAGTAATGCACGAATGTGCTGAGTAGACAACGGTCCAGGATTTCTTACGAAATACGGCATTTATACTAAATGGTGTTGCTTGATAGACTGGACTTCGATTCACGACTTTCAGTCACCATGTCACTTCTAGACGACCACTTCAGCATCGAAATGATGAGTACCCGGCAACACTCATCAGTAGAATGAGGTACACACTGGTCGTTTCGGTTGCCTGTGTGACATTGTGAATAAAGGCGTTTCCGACACTTTGCTTAATTGTCTGAGGCTTTCGCTCTTAACCAGATCGAATTGCTGTGCGGACCATCCTTAAACACTAGGCAGAGGTTGTTGCTGAATTGTCGCTGCACTCGTTGGATCCTAAATGGATACGGCAGGTATAATAGTAATGCACGAATGTGCTGAGTAGACAACGGTCCAGGATTTCTTACGAAATACGGCATTTATACTAAATGGTGTTGCTTGATAGACTGGACTTCGATTCACGACTTTCAGTCACCATGTCACTTCTAGACGACCACTTCAGCATCGAAATGATGAGTACCCGGCAACACTCATCAGTAGAATGAGGTACACACTTGTCGTTTCGGTTGCCTGTGTGACATTGTGAATAAAGGCATTTCCGACACTTTGCTTAATTGTCTGAGGCTTTCGCTCTTAACCAGATCGAATTGTTGTGCGGACCATCCTTAAACACTAGGCAGAGGTTGTTGCTGAATTGTCGCTGCACTCGTTGGATCCTAAATGGATACGGCAGGTATAATAGTAATGCACGAATGTGCTGAGTAGACAACGGTCCAGGATTTCTTACGAAATACGGCATTTATACTAAATGGTGTTGCTTGATAGACTGGACTTCGATTCACGACTTTCAATCACCATGTCACTTCTAGACGACCACTTCAGCATCGAAATGATGAGTACCCGGCAACACTCATCAGTAGAATGAGGTACACACTGGTCGTTTCGGTTGCCTGTGTGACATTGTGAATAAAGGCGTTTCCGACACTTTGCTTAATTGTCTGAGGCTTTCGCTCTTAACCAGATCGAATTGCTGTGCGGACCATCCTTAAACACTAGGCAGAGGTTGTTGCTGAATTGTCGCTGCACTCGTTGGATCCTAAATGGATACGGCAGGTATAATAGTAATGCACGAATGTGCTGAGTAGACAACGGTCCAGGATTTCTTACGAAATACGGCATTTATACTAAATGGTGTTGCTTGATAGACTGGACTTCGATTCACGACTTTCAGTCACCATGTCACTTCTAGACGACCACTTCAGCATCGAAATGATGAGTACCCGGCAACACTCATCAGTAGAATGAGGTACACACTGGTCGTTTCGGTTGCCTGTGTGACATTGTGAATAAAGGCGTTTCCGACACTTTGCTTAATTGTCTGAGGCTTTCGCTCTCAACCAGATCGAATTGCTTGGCGGACTATCTTTAAACACTAGGCAGAGGTTGTTGCTGAATTGTCGCTGCACTCATTGGATCCTAAATGGATACGGCAGGTATAATAGTAATGCACGAATGTGCTGAGTAGACAACGGTCCAGGATTTCTTACGAAATACGGCATTTATACTAAATGGTGTTGCTTGATAGACTGGACTTCGATTCACGACTTTCAGTCACCATGTCACTTCTAGACGACCACTTCAGCATCGAAATGATGAGTACCCGGCAACACTCATCAGTAGAATGAGGTACACACTGGTCGTTTCGGTTGCCTGTGTGACATTGTGAATAAAGGCGTTTCCGACACTTTGCTTAATTGTCTGAGGCTTTCGCTCTTAACCAGATCGAATTGCTGTGCGGACCATCCTTAAACACTAGGCAGAGGTTGTTGCTGAATTGTCGCTGCACTCGTTGGATCCTAAATGGATACGGCAGGTATAATAGTAATGCACGAATGTGCTGAGTAGACAACGGTCAAGGATTTCTTACGAAATACGGCATTTATACTAAATGGTGTTGCTTGATAGACTGGACTTCGATTCAAGACTTTCAGTCACCATTTCCAATTGTCGGAAACGCCTTTATTCACAATGTCACACAGGCAACCGAAACGACCAGTGTGTACCTCATTCTACTGATGAGTGTTGCCGGGTACTCATCATTTCGATTCTGAAGTGTTTGTCTAGAAGTGACATGCTGAAGTGTTTGTCCAGCCTTCTGACGAGCCTGGGGCTACTAACATGTGGCAAAAAGCGGGCGAAACGAACACGGCTGTGGCAATGGTGCCGTTAGTAGTCAGGGTGTATGGAATTGGATGTCATGAAGGAAGGATTCTGTAGCTGGTTTTCAATGCGAAAGTCACCTCGTGTGACCTATATATGATACAAAACTTTTGAACTGAAATGCTTTCTGTTCAAATTTCTAATTTACTAAAGTGAGTTTAAATTATAATCAAATTAAATTAATTATAATTAAATATATTATTACCTCAAACGTGTTTTGCATAGTTAATCTCTCTTCCTGGAATAGTTAACCCTGATTTCTTCTATTTCTGAGTTTGGTCACGTCGCTGGTTATTCGATATACCTATTTTTGGTTTGTATGATGTATAATTTATTAATTCCATTTAATTAATAATATTATATAATTCCATTTATTTGTTGATTGTTCAATTTAAAAATGGAACAATAAACGATTACTACATTCCAATTAATTCGAATTTAATAATTTGGCAATCACCATGAGCATTGCTTGTTTACGACAAATTAATACTTCATTAAACTTTAAAAGTCATTTCGCTTTTAAGAGAGTTCGTTTACTTAGAATTTTAACGGCTTGAATTGTTTGAGAAATCGTTTTGCTTTTAAATATAGTTTGATTATTTAGAATCTCAACGGTGGAATATTGTTTATTTTTGATAATTTAACAATAAAAAGATTTTTAGATGATAAAACTTTTTAATAAGCATAACTTTGTAATTAAATTGGAGAGGTTTTTGTCTGCGAGTAGAAGCGATGTTGAAAAGGCCAGAGATGTGAGCCGCTTGCATCCGTATTTGAAAGCAAGAGAGCAATATCAAATGTTTGATTACGATGAAAGTCCGAAACAATGGCCGAAATTGACGAAACAAGAGTATTGGGCAATCCACGGAGATGTACCCTCTAAAAATATAAATGCCGCATTATGTTGGCAAACAGTTGAAGAAATAAACAATCTTAATGAAGATAGACTTAGATATGACTTAGATATTCATCAGCGCATGAAAATCATTGAGGAACGCAAGTATAATGAAAATGAGGAAAGAATAAATAGGTAAGTGTGAGTTTAACGTCATAACATTTTTAATCATGACGGTTTAATAATTATTTATTTATCATGGCAAATGCGTGCCAGCTGCACGCTTACAAGTCCACTAACAAAAAACATCAGAAAAAGTCAGGCAGATAAATGAGTTAAATTGTTTAAATGGCGTCGGATTTGGCGTTTGAAGCACGGCATTGAGATTGATTGGAGTATATGAATAAACAGATAATTCCACGAGAGAGGATCAAACACAACGAAGGAGCGGGAGCCATTAAGAAGTAGAGTAGTTTGATACATGCAAAAGAAAGGAATTACAGGAACGCAAATAACAGCAAACAGGACGAGAATTATCAAGAAAATGAAAGTTGAGAAATTATGAGTTATGAAAAGTTACAAGGCGGAAAGCAACGAGAAGAAGACGAATTTGAACACGACAATAAATTGTAGGCAAATCAGGAAAAGCAAGATGGTGGGATGTATGATCAAAACGACGAAGACGGAGAAGAAGCAAAATGTTGGGTTTTACTCAAAGACATTTTTATATTTTGTTTTACAATTTATGGATAAATTAAAACAATGCTAAATTTAAAATCACCTAATAAAAATGTTCAATTTTTATTAGGTGATTATTTATCGACTTGAAAATAATTTTATATATCGGTTTAGTTTAAAATGCGGCCTGGTTACATTTTAGAATCTCTTTTGAATGTAATTTGTAATTTATAATTTCAATTTGTAATTTATACAAATTGAGAAGCTATAAACTTTTTTACAATTTTTACACAAATATTCAAAATGTTTAAAATAACTGCAATCTTCATTCGATATTATCAAATATTTAGTTTTCTAAACAACGAATATATTTACAAGTAGTTTATCACTAATCTTAATTAGAAAGGGAAATAAAAACGATTGTCAGTAATAAATTTTCAGATCAGTGTATTAACTTTTCTTTGTTCATTGTAGTTATACTAGAACTGTTATTTGAGGATCACAACCAATAATCGCTCACTTGATTAAAAATATTATTACTTATTCATCTTTATATTTTATTAATTGAATTTATATATTAACAAAAATACACCTTTAAGCTTTTGAAATCTACAAATGTCATTACGAAATCTACATATTACTGAAGTAAGAATATTATATAGACAACACAGTGAGTTAAAGACTCTTTACAAGTTGCATCACAGGAAATCAAAGTAAAACTTCACAGATCGCAATCGATTATCTTGACTAAATCTTTATCCAACGCCAGCTTGAACGCATGAATATTACGAGAGTTAACAGTCGTATCGAAAAGTTGATTACATACCGATACAACTCTCTGTGCAAAAAGTTAGATAGGATGTGGCATTAGCGTAGTGTTCCAAGCATTAAGCATTGTCCGCGTAGTGAGGGCTGATCTCGCAATCTCAACAAGTGACGCAATGGATGATCCTTAGTATGTAAAATATGTCATACGAGGCACATATCAGCACGAATTCGCATGAAACTAAGACTATGTACTTTTAGATACCTAAGTATATCATATTCCAAATGTCTGACATTACGGACTAATCTCGTGGCGGAGCGATAAACATTTTCTAGGTGATTACATTGTTCCCTAGTAATAGGGTAACAGCATGGTGAAGCATATCAAAGTATACTTAGAATCAAAGCTTTAGAAATGGTCATAAAGATGCAAAGTAATATATGCATGCATTTCGTCAACTGTCAAGATTGTACATAGATGAAGTGGCGATTATTTTCAATGTCATGTTAGCCCCTATAGCCACCTACGGAATTCAAACCTATTGAACAATATGAAGATCGAATATTTCCAGAATTTCAATTGTATTAAATAGCAATATCTAATACATTTCTTATCTACATCGAACAAAATAAATTAAAGATACGTTGTTTCTCTTAAAAAGTCAAATACATTCTCAATCAGGTGTAAACACAAATTCAAACTGTTTTTTAACTAATAAATATCTTTAGCATTATGAAATATGGGGCAAAAAATGAACGAATTAGAATCTGATTTTTGAGCTCTCTCCCAGCGATACAACGCATCTGGACTCAGTCAAATTCAAAAAGTAGAGCTTTGGTAGTCAGAGTGTCAATACACGGATCCAATGTCAATCTTTGTGTAAATATATGCCGGATTCATATCCGCACAAATGCTAGTATATGTACATTCTGCAATGAAACGTAAAATAATATCGTCAATATAATATCGTTTTAACTGGTTATATATAATATAGAATTATATTATATATAATACTGAGTAGGGTGGCATCGTTGCAACTCACCGTAAATTTTTTGTTACTTATATAATTTCATATTTTAATATAATTGATTGATATTTCAAACTGTGTTGTACTTAAAGATACATTGCTACTGTTTGCCAACGAAATAGCATACTATCATCATATTGACATATAATTTTGACTTTCCTTATCACTATTATAATAGATGTATATATATACAACTGGTTGTATATATACAACCAGTTGGTACTTCATTCTACTGATGATTGCTGCGGGGTACTTCATCATTTTGATGCTGAAGTGGTCGTCTAGAAGTGATTTGGTGACTGAAAGTCGTGAATCAAAGTCCAGTCTAACAAGCAACACCATTCGTCATAAATGCCGTATTTCATAAAACATCCTGGACTGCTGTCTACTCAGCACATCCGTGAACTACAATTATATATATGTAAAATCCAATGAAAACCAGACTTTAACAGATTTTTTTTATTTCGACAACGTTTCGACCCACAATAGGGTCTTCTTTAGGTAGAAGAAGACCCTACTGCGAGTCGAAACGTTGTCGAAATAAACGAAATGGTTGAACTCTGATTTTCATTGGATTTTACAAATATATGAACGAATCTATGACGGATTTCAGGT
Organism: Pomphorhynchus laevis; assembly: GCA_012934845.2. NCBI lineage: Eukaryota > Metazoa > Acanthocephala > Palaeacanthocephala > Echinorhynchida > Pomphorhynchidae > Pomphorhynchus > Pomphorhynchus laevis. The sequence goes on along the minus strand of WNNJ02001668.1, from coordinate 111,410 downwards.
CGCAGCAAGAATACACAAATTATATATATATATATATCTTGTTATATAATAATATTTTCTTGGACAGTGTCGTTAGATTCATAACATACATATTACATATAAGATACATTTATAATATAAATATAAGACAATAAGTATACTCTTATATATTATTGTGTAATAATTTATATAATAATTATTTCATTTTATATAAACTTTCCTTATCGATTTACAAATTATTTACTTAAGACAGAATCAATTGTTGAAAAACATAGAAAAACTTCCTCAAGAGCTTATCGAATTTGACAAACGTCGAAGTGAGGACAAAGTTAAAGACGATCTTGAAGACAAGCAAAGATATGATTTACTTGACTTCGCGAGAGACTATTATGGATTTGATATTGATACAAATGATGAGCGGTTTGTTCCTTAATGATTTATAAAAAATATTTAAATAGCTTTCGATTGGCATTTTTATTCTATTATAGTTTTATAGTTGAGTTAATATTGTTTATGCAAGACGTTTTAACAATGTACATACTTTTTGTCTAAATATATTTTTGTTGTGTTAGAAATTATTTAATTTCAAGTAATATTGTTATAATAATATTACTAATATTTTCTTGTATAATATTTTTTTTAATATTTTCTTTTATAATATTTTCTTGGGCACTGTAATTAGATTCATGACGTATATATTACATATAAGATATATTTATATATATAATATTACACGGATACTCTTATATATACTGTGTTATAATATAAATTCTATTATAAATTTGATTATATTTTAATATAAGGATACAATTATTAAATATAACCTTATAATATATACGATTTAATCAATCGATCTTAAATACATATATTTAATTAACCCGTGACATACTTTGATGATCAATTCGCTTAAATTTTCAAGCAAATATATTGAAACATTTTATAAAAATGTTTTGAAACATCGTCAATAATTCATTAAATATAATTAATAATTCATTAGGATGCGAATGCATGGATATAAGGAAGTATGATCGTGATTATTTAACATTTCGTCTAATATCGCATTTATTCTGTGTGATATTTTAAGTCACGACTTATCACGGATTACATATTCAGAGTAAAATTGACGTTAACTTGTTAAAGACGTTTTGTTTTGAATTGTTCGTTTACATTTTACATTTATTTAAGTAAATCTATATCATTTGTATTTGCTTAGTTTCAAAAAATATCGTTTAATAATGTTACTCATTCACTACATGGTATACAGATGACAAAGATATTTTTAAATTATTTTTATAAAATAAATCAAACATTAATTTAATATTTAGGTTGAGTTTTCAAATTGCTATATTATAATCAATATTTTGTTAAAATATCAATTAGATTATAGTATAATTTATAATTAATTTAAATTATTAATTTTACTCCGATCTTAAGGACATATACCTTATTAACCTCTGGCCAACAATTCATCGAACGTATGATCAATTCATTGCAATATCTTGCTCGAAACATTGAGCCGTTTGTTTCTCATTTAGTGATTTAGAGCTGATTCGTATTAAAAGAAGTTTTATTGTGAAATAGTTCACAACATTCAGGACAAAACAATAATATTTTTTGTATAATTAACTTAAATTTCTTAAATTTCATAATTTTATTTAAAATTTCATTTTAGCAGTTTTTAGCAGCTATGAAATGTTTTCTTTGATTTTACTCCTTTTTCCTTCTAGAATGCAAATGATGATTGCTGAGTTAGAGGATCAACAAAAGTTGGAACAAAAGAAGTTAAGGAAAGCCGAACGTGCTAAACTCACAGCAGATAAGTTACAAAAGATGCTGTCAGATATAAGCAATCTAGATGATAACGATAAATCGTTGGAGAAGCAAGACGATAAAAAGTTTTAATTATAACGAAAAGTTAATTTTCAAAAGAAAGCTAAAATAACGATTATATCTTATAAATGCTAAAATTTATTTATACCTCCCACCAGAATTGTAATCTACATTAACAATGACAATACGTTGTTTAACATAGCATTGTCACCCATCGAATGCTTGTCTATTTAAGCTATTAATTATAGATAGTCTTTTTTTACCCATAGTTTGTCAAATTAATTGCCATCAAATTAGATGCATTTTTTATAAGTAATTTTTCCTATTTTGGAGATACTAATTTAAAAATGTGGCCAATAGAAATTCAATGAACCATAATTTGTTTAACCATATTTGTATAAATTCGACTATAAAAATGGAAAGCAATACAAAAACAACGATAGAATTAGAGAAAGCTTGAAAGGAATACAAATATATCAAGTGAATCAACAATTCGAGTAACAGAATCAGAAACATTCAAAGAAATATCAGGTAATCCTAATTTCTATTAATTCAAATCGCGTTTATATCGACGTTACAATATTCGCATTGTTCATATCTTGTACAGATATAATTGCTCAAATAATTACAACCCAAACATAAGAAATAACTTTATACATATATATTTGTTTAATCCTTATCGCTGACAAATTTACAAACACCAACAAACACATTTTATAAACTTTAAATAACCTTTCAACAAGAGACTGCTCATAAACGTTCATCTCTATTGCTGTTTATTTTAGATCAATTCATATCGTGCTTCTGCATATTTCCTTATTTGAGTATTTTTAATTTATTAACAATTTAATAATTCAAATAAATTTAAATCGTAATTCGCTCCGAATAGCAAAAATATTAATTACAGTTTCAATTACTGCAGGGGTCTAAAAAATGTACAAATTGTTTATCACATTACCATCGCTATGTTAGATCATCCTTCCTTGATGAGATCTTACCAAAACAGGTTGATTGAACGAAGGAATTTCGTTGAATATTCTACTTGTTCACCATATATCGCTTTTATTGTGGACACCTAAACTACAAAGTGTTTGCTATCAGACTTGCGACAATCTGACAGCAGTTATTGATCATTAATGAACGCAAATTGCGAATTGGATGTGGCGATTCCATTGCTTCATTTTTTTAGCTTTATCTGGGCCTGTACCGACTTCACTTTAATAACAAGAGGTGAAAGAACAATAAAATTGAGTTAACTTGAAATAAAGTTGTGTTAATTGATATTACATTTAAATGTATTTTTAATTTTTATTTTTTGATGTTTTATCTTATGTCTGTTTTCTTTCGTATCATGCATGTGTTGCAGAATTAATCTTCTCGTAAGGAATAAAGAACATGTAAGGACATGTATAAACTAAATATGTTTAACGTTATCCGTATATATGCCTGATAAGTGCCACTTGATGGTGTGAATATATTGTGTTGAACAGCGAACATTGAATTTGTCGACAAATATTAAAGATTTCGCAAGTTAAAATTTATGCTGGTATATGCTATGAAACATTTCTATCTTTTCTTTAATCTATCATACAACAACGAGGCTCGTAATTTTAAAAGATTTTAAGTTACTTGCTTTAATTTTTTGGTTTTAATTTTACAATTTTAAGATTTTAAATATTCAAGTTGTGTTGCTTTTGATGAATTTTCACATTTAATTTACAAAAGTCTTTTAAGGTTATGAATGCACAGATTATCTTCATTGCTTCATGCGATGGAGATATCAAAAAATTTAAAAATATTATCACACTTTTATATTAATATTATTGGTTTTGGTCTAATTACCGACACGAGAAAGATAACTTATTCTTGCTGAGCTTTCGACTCTTACAGTCATGATCACAATAGCAATTATCAAAATAAGTCAACTAGTATATATATCAGTCATAACCGGAAGAATAATCATGTTATTATATCATAGAGGGAAAGTTTTAAGCTCCAGTCGTTATTATTGCCCGTCATTTTTGTCTTCTGGTTTTCTATGTAAACGAACTCCTTGATAAGTGTGCGCGCATAATTATCATCGTAGCAAATTGTCATGGCATTACCAAAGTCGATCCTGTGATCTGTTTCGTAAATTTGGTTCGCAATAGCTGAAGGTACATCAACTCGTTGTAAGGCGTATTTGTGCCGGGTGACTCGTTTTAATTTTTGTCTGGTTTGTCCTCAATGCTTAGAGGACAATCGGAACATGGAATGCCATATATTAGCCCATCATGGGTTTTCCTCGGTTTTACTCGGTATTCCGCCTACTTCTCCTCTATTATATAATCACATATCTTCCGGTTATGACTCCATATATAAACTATTTGACTTATTTTGATAATTGCTGTTATGATTATGACTTATAACTTAAATTAAGTTCTCTTTCTCGTGCCCGTAATTAGACCAAAATCCAATATGAAAGTAACTTTGGATAAGAAAAATTGCTCTTGTTAAAAATTTTAGTATCTTTCTATCAAAATGTAATGTTAAAGGATATTTATATCGTCGTATAAATATTATTATAAATATAACTAGTGAATTTTGATGCATTTATCAAATACTTTGTGGGACTATCCTTTAAGTAAACTTAATATTAGAAACGAAAATTTTAATTTAATATTTCAGTAGCCACTGCTAACATTCAAATTTTTACATTTTAAACTTTCATATAATAAAATTAAAATATTTCATAATTATAGTATTTATTAAAAATAATTATATCTTAATTATTGAATTCATATCTTATAATTTTTATATAAATAATAAATATCAGAGTTTTAAAAAAATATTATAATATTTTATATAAAATACTGCCTGAAAATCTAGTAATACTTTATGGCGATAATCTACTGTATTTTTAGCAATAGCTACAACATTAATTATCTGAAATGAATGATCGTAATCTATTTTTGGCAAGCATATAAATTTTGCTTACTCTATAATTATTTATTTAACAAAATTTTTAAATTAATAATTGATTTATTATGTAATCTAACGATGTGAATATTAATTTTTTTAATTATCCATATAAAAATTAATATAAAAGTAATATTTTAGGTATTTTCAATTTTATCTGGCACTAAAAGACTATCTCTTTTAGCGTACCAATTGAACAGACGAATATTACTAGTTTATTTATTCCACATTTAAATTATGGGATAATAGATTTTTATTTCTTTTATTAATTAATAATTAAAAATGACTGATTTTGTTCCACCTATTGAATATAAAGTTTAGGAGTAAAAATATGAAAATACTAATTCATTTTTGTTCTACTTATTAAATTTGAAGTTTAGGATTAAGAATAAGAAAACGCTAATTTATTTTTCTACTTCGCTAGCTGCCGTTAGCGAAATACCAGTGAAATAATCATTAGGGAAACAAAATATTATTTGATAATAAATACTATAACCACAATCTTCTTCCATTTCAAATATATAGTTACTATAGGAACGAAGAAGAAGAAAATATCCTTTATTTGATTAAAATTCAGATTCTTTGTTTGATTAGAATTTTAATCAAATAAAGTTTCTTCGTTCTTATAATAACTATATTTAAATTATTATTTGTTCAAATTTCTGTTTTGTTGATCTTCTCTGAAATTCTAGATTTCAAAATTATGAAAGAACAATGCTCGCTAATTGTATTTAGAAAGCTTGCCGAATACAATATCTAAGTGATAACAGGGATTTAGAACTTTAAAATTATATAATATTATTAAATGTCAATATTTTAATATTATTAAATCTTTATTATTAACTTAATTTTAATAATTATTAATCGTAAACCCATTCAGATTTATCTTGAATCTGTTATTTTTTTACATTACATATTTTAAAAATAATATGCTTCGATAACGTATGTTCGTAAAATCCTCATTGGGTGAACTCACATTAATTATATGAAATGTATGTAATCAGATAAAATCAGTTTTGACTGTCAATTCAATTCTGGTATTTATGGAAAAAATAGACAGTATTTTCTTAAATATGTTCTTCCAACTAAGACAATTTTTTATTTATGTTGTGATAGAATGATCGGAAACCGTGTGTTCATAGTACAATTTCTAATATTGTTCAACACATTCGTGGTTCTTCCTGCCATGACAATGAAATGGAATTACAAATACAATGGAGACTTAGATGAAGATAAGACGTTATTGCGTTTTGCACAGAATCAGTATCGCCCTGGAGGCTCAACAGGTGATTTTAGAGAGCCAATGTTATTATATGATCGTATACCAGTCAAGAAAATGATAAGAGATCTGCGTCGATACCGGTTCAGACGGGATATGAGTGATTATAACGATGACATTGAAGAATCAGACTTGTATCAGTAAGAATATAGCACGTCCGTTTCTGAAAGTACATTCTCAAGTATTGCGTACATTATTATCTGAAAACATTTATGCTCACTTAATCGATCTAAATTTTTTACATGTCCTAAAATTATAACCGTTAGTGTCGCTTTGTTATTTAGTGCTGCTTATTCGTATTTAAAAATAATTCAAAAATAATTTTCACAAATTCCGGTAAAATCATTAACATTATCTTCTAAGTCAGAAATTAATCTTTAAAATTTAAAAATCTTCGAATCTTAAAATTATCAAATATTAAAAAACTTTATTATTTATTCGTACCATTAAGAAAACACTTTAAAAACTCCATAGCCGAAAATTAATATAAATCCGTATTAAAGCATATACTGAGTGATAGTATATGGTAACAGTGTAATTATTTGACAACATCGTATTGGGCATGATAACAATTAATATAATAATTGATATAATATAATAATTAATATAATATAATTAATAATTAAAACAAATGAATGAATTGAATGAATCATTGCATACACGAGCGAGTATCTTCATTTGGTCGGCTTCATAAATTATCCTCGTGTGAATTCTTTAATCCAAGATGCAGCACTGTACACTACAATCAGCGTAGGTGGACCTCATCAGCAGTGAGCCTACGCCTACATTTCGTGTTTCGGTCCTTTAATGATCTGCTGAAATTTTCCTCTACTGCCTTACAGTAAAAACAAACGATACAGTTTGTAAGGAAAACATTTCCACTTGTGCAAACTGTACGTTGTTTCCGTCTTTTGTAACAAAAAAGACGGAGATAGCACTACAGTTGCCGGAAACAACCGACAATCTGTCTTTTGAATCTTCTTGACAGGAAACCGGAATCTGCCAGGTTAATAGAATGAATAATTGCATACACGAGCGAGTATCTTCATTTGGTCGGCTTCATAAATTATCCTCGTGTGAATTCTTTAATCCTAGATGCAGCACTGTACACTACAATCAGCGAAGGCTCACTGCTGATGAGGTCCACCTACGCTGATTGTAGTGTACAGTGCTGCATCTAGGATTAAAGAATTCACACGAGGATAATTTATGAAGCCGACCAAATGAAAATGAATGAATTATCGATTATAATAATTAAATCAATATATCGATTTAATAAAGCCATTTAAATCGATATATTGATTGAAATTTAAAAATATAACATTTGTTTTGATTTTTGATGGAGTCAAATAAATTAATTTTAATTTAGTTAAATAAATTACTTTTAATATAGTCAAATTTTAAATAGTTAAAATGTTTGTTTAACTGAAACGATGCCGAAAATAAAGAAAGTACGACTGCGTTTTGATAATACAATATTAATTGAGTTTTTCAGAAAAGGCAGCTTTTGTAGTATATTCTTTAAAGGCCTAGCTTTAATGGGCAAATCAAAACTAGATATTGGCGGAAGAAAATTACTAGGCTATAGTTGGCATTTATCTATAATTGAAGGTCGATATTCGGGATATATCATCGTTTGTAAGGAAATAATTTATGGAAAAATTACACATCAATGTTGTAAGAATTCGGAAATAATGATAGTAAATTAAATCAATCGTTTTCTCTTGAACGAAATGCAGTCTCGAGAATAAAATAAAGCAATCATGGTACTTTTGAACATGAATATTCATGATGATACAAGCAATGCTGATCTGTGTTACTTATAATTCTTTTGATGCCAGCAGTGGGGTCATTTCTTGAAGATGTGTAGAAAAATGCACTGCATTAATTCAGTGGTAGAGCTTAAAATTCAAACATATTCAAAAGTCGTACTCTTACGCTTATTTATAAAAATACGAACAGGCTTGTGTAAAGTTTAAATATCACTTGGTTTTCATAAACGATAATAAATAGGCTTGACAGCGTTGAAGAAAAAGTTAGAGCTTTTGCATCAGTTGTCAAAAGCCCGTACGGCAAAACCATCTTACAGAAAATCAGAAGGAATGCAATCATAGAGCATTCCTCTCAAGCGTAGATTTGAACGAATAATTTCCTGGATGGCAAATCCAATATTATTGGCTTTTCTCGAAGATTTAGCTTGACAGCTTCGGATCATCACTTTAGCATAAAATGACGATGGGAATGAATTAAAAACAAATGTTCAATGAACACTGATGATTACATAAAAGGCGTAATATTGATCTTTAAATGCTTCATTCAGAATCCTCGACCAGTAAATTTAGGGCGTCTCGAATTCAGTGTAGGCAGTAAAGCAGTCCGTTGCCTCGAAATTAAGGCGTTTCTTAAGTATATAAGACTGTATGTCTGGCGAATGTAGTCAAGAAGATTTGTCTAGTGCCTATGGCATTGTTGGGGATCAAGATGGCTCTGAGCATCCTAAACATAATAAATTAAGGATACTATACATCCCATGTAAAATTCAAGAAAAGCCGTAAGTTGGCGTGTTGCAAAAACCAAGTCGATACTAGATATCAGAATAGAACTCGGACAGTTTTAGTTACTTATGCTCCATTTTGTAGTAATTGCCTGTGCTCCTACTGACGGCTTAAATGACAAATACATATAATTACATATAATATTAAGCTTTATAGTGCCTTGATAATGACTACCTGTTATTATGACTATCTGTCTCCATAATCAAAAGTTAATCTGACTTGATTGATAACTGTATATTCTCAAAGTTTGACAAAACTATCGAGAAGGCTATATAATTATTATTATGGGAGAGCATACAATAATATCATATCAAATACATTTCAAAATGTTACATCTTTGCAAATTCCTGCCGTGTGCGTTTCGCTTTAATACAAATCGACGTTGTTAAGTAACAAAGATGGATATGCTTCTCCAGATAAAAAATTAAACAGATGAATAATAACGAAATTTCTAATTCACTAGAACCTCTATTTGGATATAATGAGGTAGAGGTACCACCATATACTAGGATATAATGAGGAAGAAGAAATACATATTCCCTTTTACCGCATTTACTCACTTAAACTTTCTTGTATCCCCTTTACACATGTCATGTAATTGTGGATTTTGGCATATAATTGAAGTTTTTTCAAACATTGTACTGCGTATACTATAGACAAGCATCTTAAGTTGCCTATTCTCGACATCTCGTCTGACGCTAATAATTGTTCAAATGAGTGACGTCACTGTTGAAACGATTTGAAGTGCTTTTGTCAAATATCGATTTATCGTCCGATGAACAGAAACTGAAAGTGCTTGTAAATCACATATCCGTTCTAGTTTTTAGTATCATAGATAGCATCGACTTCTATGCAAGCGCAACCTCTGCCTTATCTGCTGCCATTGTGAGACAACGAGGATATGGCTTTCATCATCAACTAAGTAACCTGCGTTAGCAATCTGATCAGTCGATTGAACAATTCATCAGAAAACTGGAATCGCTCAGCGGTTTATATAGTTCAGCAGTCTCCGCCGATTACAATCGTGATATATTTCTAAGAAACGTGCTCTTATTATACATTTCATCAAACGTTATACGTGACAGACTCTTGGAGAATAACGATTTATCTAAAATTGAAGCTTACAAAATTGCTCGAACAATTGAATCCGCACATACTCAGGCTCTATCATTTTGACCTTACGATGGATCGCTAATCATTAGATACAGTAAACTCAACTTAATAACGTCGGCATATTATACGAAATTGAAACAAATGAAATCGAACTAGTTCAATCTGAAATGTGTTCTAATGTACAACAACGTGCATGTTGTGCAATATTCTCTAGCGAATCTTGACGTTGTAATGGCTTCTACATCCTATGCTATAAAGTACGCCGCAAAACATCTGCAGATTAAATTATTAATGGTCGTTTATGCAAAATCGTTCAATTCTACATTCTCCCAACTCTGGTCAGCGGTGTCATTCTGGGAATGTCATGTTTGAAACACAAGTCTGCAGTAATCATGAATTTTGTTGGAAGGAAAGTTCCCTTGGTTGTAAGCTGCTCAACGGTAAACTTTCCTCCATCAAGATTATTTGCTTACCTTTCTCGAGATGAAAAACTTATCACAATGTCCTCAAGACGCAGAACTCCTGAAGAGGAGGCAATTATTGAACATTGGACTAAAAAAATACTTGATGCCGGAGTAAGAGAACACAGTAAATCGCCCTGAAGGGTATAAGTAGTGCTTTTTAAGAATCGAGGCAACATAAATAGAATGGTTATCGATTATAGTCAAACAATAAATCGCTTCACATCTCTTGACGAGTTTTCTCTACCGAGAATCCATGACCCGATTGTCAAACTCTTGAAATATAAGATATACAGTGGGCTAGATTTAAAAAGAGCATACCATCAAATTCCGTTACGAAACGACGAAAAATACTTTACATGATTCGAATTAAACTAACAACTGTATCATTTCTTTTGGATGCCGTCTCGCTTAACGAATGCAGTGGCCTCTTTTCAACGAATTATGACAAACATTATTGAATTAGGACATATCGACGCTAAGTTCATTTATCTCGATGAAATAATGATTGGCGGATCTGATATTGACGAGCACAATCAAAACATGCAGAAATCTTTAAATATTGCTGACAAGTACAAAATCGTATGCAACAAATATACTTTTGCAGCCCATAGCACTAGCTTGTTGGGGTACAATATTCAAAACGGTTCTATTTACCCTGACCCTGCCCGTATTCAACATGTTCAAGAGTTGCTGATTCCTTCAACGCTGTTCAGTTGAATCACATACTCTGATTATTTGCCCTTTATTCGAAATGAATAAGGAATTTTTTGAAAGTGATACATCCGTTGGCTCTTGCTTGTTCATTATCGCTATCTAAATAGCCAGTATCGTCATTCAAAAATCTTAAGCAACTGCGCTCGCAGACTATTTTAACAACGATCAACTTATCCAAACCGTTTATTCTCGAAACCGACGCATTTAATGTTGTCATTGGAGAGACACTTTCTCAAATTTCTAGACCTGTTGTTTTTTAGCAATCATTAAATAAAACGCTCAGCGTTTCGTGTCCTTCGAGAAATAAGCTTTAGTTATAATCAAGGCTTTAAGTTACTGGCGATATAACTTATCTAAACGACATTTTACCATCATCACAAATCAAAGCTCCAAATCGTTCATCTTCTCTGCCTGACATCACAGATAAATAAAATCAAAAACATTGCTCTCTTGGGTATGGTCCTCTTCGAATTTTAAGTCGACATAACGTACAGACTAGGTATAGATATGGTGGATGCGCTTTCTAGACATACTGTATCATATTTTACTTTATTACCTCAGAGATCTCTATTAAAAGCTATGTAACCCTAGAATAACTCGTTCATAACACTATCTCCGAGTTCATAATTTGCCGTTTACGATTGATTATGTCCGCAACATTATCCCTGATGCAAGGATGTGCTAAGATAAAGCCTCGTTTCTTCAAACATCTGCGAGGTCAGTGCGAAGGATGTGCTAAGATAAAGCCTAGTTCCTTCAAACATCCTCGAGGTCAGCAGATAAAGGTATCACGCCTCTTTGAGGGCCTTTCGATTGATTTTAATGAGCATTTACCTTAAATGCTCCTTAAATCGAGAACAAATTCCTTCTAATACCGGTTAATGAGTTCTCTCGGTTTCCGTTTGGTTTCGCGTCTTATGAAACTTCTTCTGAAGCTATCATCAAATGCTTAGATCAGATTTTTGCTATCTTTGGGGTGTCTAATAGTATACACACTAATTGAAACTCGTCTTTCACATCGCGAAACTTTCGACATACTTGCTAAACCTCTGTGTTTCGCTCACGTTTTATACGCCTTAACATCCTTCCTCAATAGTCAGGTCGAACGTTATAATGGAACAGCGTGGAAAGCAAATAGTTTGTCTGAATGACTTGAGATATTATCTGCAAAGATGGCTAGACATCCTTCCTCAGGCTTTAGGTTATATTAGATCATTGTTATGTATTTACACGAACATGACCCCACAGATCGACTGCTCTCGTTTCAGCGATGCTCACCTATTAGAACAATGATCCCAGATTGGCTAATTAATTCAGATCACATCGTATTGAAGGAATTCAACAGAAATAGCAAATACGATCAATGAAATCGTCTTGTAACTCTCATACACACTAATCAAGATTACGCATTAGTAAATTATTCCGATGGTGTCGAGATTCATGTATCCAATGACTATTTAGCAGAAGCTTCTAATCTCAATTCTACTATTTTGGAATATATTCAAAAGCTTCCGTTCCGTCCTTCAGAGTAACTCGATGCTCATACAATCAATACACTGGAAAACTCTAAGTCACATGTTGAAAACGATGTAAGTGAACAGGAGGATGATATACCCTATACAAATCCTGACAACTATTCTGATGGATTACTAGATAAAAGATTACAATCTATGGAATTTCGACGATTGAAAAGAATTTTGATTTTCTCTTAACGTAGATCCTTCCTTGATGCATTAGGCTTAGAATCATCATCTGTATCATTAGATTCTACAATTGTCCCTATCGTTAATAATCTCGTTTTCCTAGATTCCATTTCAACAACCGACTTTCACTTAAACTTTTCGTTAGAGATCAAGTACGCTCATCTACCTTGATTCTTCGCAACCTTCATAAATTCGTAGATTGATAGATTTCCCTTCTTGTATGACTCATATATTCTTTCCTTTTCTCAAGACTTAATTAGTCTAAGTCTATTTTCTAACTCACATAAATCCACTCTTTCCCTACAACGCATAGTAAACGTAGCCGTCCGAATTCTACCCCGTTTTTCGTAGTTTTGATCATACATATCACCATCATGCTTCTCTCGATTTGCCTACCATTTATTGTCGTGTTAAAATTCGTCTTCTTATAATTGCTTTCCGCCTGGTAACTATAAATACTACTTCATTTCTCAACCTTCCTTTTCTTGATAATTCTCGTCCTGTTTACTGTTCATTGCGTCAAATAAACTCCGTCATGGCCGATCCCAAGCCCGTTCTGAGAAAGGAGAAGGGGAGTAGTAACAAGAAAGCTGTATTAATTGGACGGAACGAACGGACTGAACGAGCCGACTGAATGTACTGAACGAACTTAACGAACTGACTGCACGAGCGGATTGAACGAACGGACTGAACGATCGGACTGAACGAACAAATTAAACGAACGGACTGAACGAACATATTGAACGATCAACCTGAACGAGAAAATAAACGAAGGGACTGAACAAATACACTGAATTCGTCTGCGAGATTATTTTTTTATCAGTTTGTAATTCTTTATTATTTTTAGTACGGTTGTAAGCGCGCCGTTGGCACGCAATTGCCACTCAAATAAATTTTGCTCTACGTTGTGTTCCCGTAATTCCTTTCTTTGACATGTCCCAAACTACTCTACCTTTTTTGTCTTCCGCTCCTTCTTTGTGGTTGCTCCTCTCTTGTGTAATCATCTGCCCATTTATATACGCCAATCAACCTCCTTGCTTTGCTTCAAACGTCAAATCTGATCATATTTAAACAATTTAACTAATTTAGTGGACTTGTAAGCGTGCAGCTGGCACGCACTTGCCACATTAAATAAATTATTATTAAATATCTTTCTGAATATGCTGCTGGAGTGAATGTCATATAATTGTGTTTATTTAAAACTTTTCTTGATGCCATTTTTAGATGTATGAATAAACCCTTCAATTAGTTATTCTGTCTTGGTACGACAAACTTTAACCTCCCTCTAGCCATTAATGTTTAATCTAAAAATTATACACATTATACTCTTCAATAATGTTCAAACTCGTTTAATTAAATAACTTATTGAGTTTCAATAACACACGTTTCTATATAAAAAGTGTAAAAAGATAAAGCATATGAATGAAGAGGTACATAGGTTTAAAGGGAGCAAATAGAAAGTTACGGGTCAAAGTTTTCTGGTTTAGATTAGTTATAATTATCTCGGGATCTGATCCACATTTACCTCATTTACTCATTTTAACATACATGCATCCCCTTAATATCATTTAATCTCCCCTTAATCCTAAATGTTCAATCTAAAAATTATACATATTATACTTTCCGATTATTTTCGATATAAGAAGAGGTAAATGGGGTTAAAGAGAGTAAATGGAGGGTATTTGGAGATTAAAATCAGATTAATATATTTAAAAGGGTTTAATTTGTAAGTGGCAAATGCATGCCGGCGCACGCTTACATGACCACGAAGAAAAAAACAAACAAACATCTAAATCATGTGTCTAGAAGGTGGGAACGGAGGAGGTATTTGAATGTGATTAAGGAGGAAGGGCGGCAGAAGTCGAGAGGACGCTGATTGCAGGCGAATGGGGCAGCGACGAGGAAGAATCGGAGACTGTAGTTGTTGGAGTAATTGGGAACGTGGAGTAAGAGTTAATGACGGGAACGCAGCGATAGAGAGGTGGGTGAGTTTCGGCTCCCGACGATGGGGAGCCGACAGCGATGAGACGAAAAGTGACGAGAAGACGGAGTTGGATGCGCATGTGGATTGTGGGCCAGTAGAGTTGGACAATATATGTGGATGTGCGGTCGAAGCAACGGAGACGTAGGAGCACTCGAAAGGCGGAATTGATGATGCGTTGTAGGGGTAGGATGATGAATTTTGGAGAATTGGCGAAAAGGTTGAGGCAGTAATCGATTTTAGGGAAGAGAAGCGTTGAAAGAAGATACATATAAGAACGGAAGTCGATAAGGGTGCGGATACGGTGAATGCTACGGAGAATTAAGTTAGACAAGCGGACCTTAATATTGCAACAAATCCGGAAATATTTTTTTTTCTGGGATGGAAAAACAACCATATTTTCGGGGAGAAAACATACCTGGTCCGAAAGGACTTCATCAAAATGTGTTGAACTTTCCGAAAGTACTTGAACTTGATTGAAAAATCGAGGTA
Organism: Pomphorhynchus laevis; assembly: GCA_012934845.2. Lineage (NCBI taxonomy): Eukaryota > Metazoa > Acanthocephala > Palaeacanthocephala > Echinorhynchida > Pomphorhynchidae > Pomphorhynchus > Pomphorhynchus laevis. Next base: position 96,342 of record WNNJ02001668.1, on the reverse strand, counting down.
TCCACATACAATTGGGAATGTTGATTCCCATTTTGCAACGTGTTTCCCTTAAGAATGTAATATAAGATTTATGGATATTATCCAATGATCTTACTTATTATACGGCGATAGTCGAACAGGTTGGACCATATAATCCTTGTTATTTGTATATATCAGATCAAGTTATACATTCCTCTAGTATTAAAATTAACAAATTTATTATTGGTAATTTCTATTCAATAAGTAAACCAATTTATCCAGGTAGCCTTATTCTTGATAAAACTAATATTGACGATAAAGACGGTATATATCTTGATATGAGCATTAAATTAACATCAATTAAAACTACTTTTAATTTATATCGTAAAAATGACATATTTAAATTTACAAGAAACATATTTTTGCATGAGCATTCATGCATACCATATTAATATAAAATATAATACATTAAATAATGAAATTTTAAGAATTGCAACAACATGTAATGATATTGGTTACTCTAACAATTTTTATTCAACAAGCGAACAAATTTATCCAGGTCGCCTTATTCTTAACAAAAACCAATATTGATGATAAAGAAAGTAGATATCTCGATATGAACATTAAATTAACATCAATTAAAACTATTTTTAATTTATATCGTAAAGATGACATATTTAAATTTACAAGAAACATATTTTTGCATGAGCATTCATGCATACCATTTAATATAAAATATAATACATTAAATAATAAAATTTTAAGAATTGTAACAATTTGTAACGATATTGGTTACTCTAATAATTTTTATTCAACAAGCGAAACAAATTTATCCAGGTCGCCTTATTCTTAACAAAAACCAATATTGACGATAAAGAAGGTATATATCTTGATATGAGCATTAAATTAACATCAATTAAAACTACTTTTAATTTATATCGTAAAAATGACATTTAAATTTTCAAGAAACATATGTTTGCATTAGCCTTTATGCATACCGTATAATATTCAATATCGTTAAATAATATTTAACAATTTTAAGAATTGCAACAATTTGTTACGATATTGGCTTATACAGCTGTTGACTTATAGATAGATTAAAAAGTGCATATAAGATATTTATACTTATATATGTATGATTCAGCGTTGATACTGGTTGAACCTTTTCCAACGCTGATTTAATTTGAAATCAGAAATGATTTCAATTAAATTTGCAAAATGTAAGATGAAAGTCTTCTATTAAATCTAATTTCCAATAAAGCAGACGAGTCGAGTGATCGTCAGCCAGCATTAAAAGTACCAAAACGTGAAGCGTAGGTATTGGATCAGTAGATGATGAAGTCTACCAAAACTGAAATGTAGCGTACTGCTGTTGGCTTATATAAAAAAGTGTATAATTTTTTACTGTGTCAAATGGCAATAATTCAGTTGAGCATCTTCACAAATAGGATATATTAGTAATCCTAAGTACAAGCAGAAATTACGGCGGACTTGCTTTCATAAATTTTGTTATGAAAGCAAATATTTTATCTCTTAAATTTTTCCGTAAGTATGATAAATCGCTGCAGGATTAATAACACATTCAAAACTCAACGTTTCATTAAATTCAGAAATTGAATTGATATAATATCCAAATTAGCTGTATTTAATCAATCTCATTAATATCATTGAATATGCCCGTAGCATATTATGAATCCAATTGTCATTATTAACCTAATATATATACAAAAGGTTGATTATTTGTTATTGCCATTATATGCTGTTGAGTACATGTTCTTTGATAAATATATCTGTTTTTATAAAAAAACATACTTGTAGGTCCAATTTGGCATTGCTATGTGATAAACCATATATAAATGTGTTATCATCAAGTTGTTTCAGCGGATTAGTGATAAAATGGGCATTGCCGATTGTAAATCAATATCATATTTATCAAATTATCGACATATCTCAATAATTTTCAAAAATATTTAGACAAAATATTGCATGAATCAATAACTTCACATTTAAATACTAAATATTGAGTACGAAGTATTTTTCGAATTACAGTATTTTTATCTAAAAATTTATATTATATCTTCAGTCAAAAACTTACTGGTTGAGCCGTAAGATTCAATCAGTGAGATTGAATAAAAGTCAAATAATTTTTATGCGAAAAATACTTAAATTAATAAAAATACTTTATTAATAAATTAGTAGAAAGTGATTTCTATTTATTGAAAATCAAAATATATTTTATAAATTTGATAAATTTTTATAACTTTTTTAGATAAAATTTGTAATAACTTTCACATGATAAATTGTTTAAGATTAGTCAAAACAGATTTTATAGCAATATTTATAATATCATTTGTTACAGTAAAATATGTGACTTAATTTGTAAGATAATCGAAATTAATATTACCGTTCAATTATTACCGTTCAATAAGCAATTATTGATAGGTTTACATGCTTCACCGACAAAAACACTTATCGATAAACACTTATTTGGAAGAATTCTATAAGCAAATTTATTTGTAACGACTGATAATTATTTAAAAATTATACATTTTTAAATAAATATTTCAAATAATCCATTATTTAAATAATAATGGTTAAAAAGAGTACAAATATTGAATCAGATAAAACTTTAACTAAATTTAAGGCTTCTACTTTTTTTGTACTTATTTATTTGTATAATTATACTATAAATTATTTATATTTATTTTAATAAATATTTAAATACAAATGACAACTTAGATGTCATCAGGAGGATGACATCTAATGAATGCTAATGTAAAAATATGTTTCTTGTAAATTTAAATATGTCATCTTTACGATATAAATTAATAGTAGTTTTAGTTAATGTTAATTTAATGTTCATATCTAGATATACACCTTCTTTATCATCCATATTAGTTTTATTAAAAATAACACTACTCGGATTTAAGGCTTCTTATTATTCTTAAGGCTTCTTCTACTTATTTATATTTATTTTAATAATTATTTAAATACAAATGACAACTTATTAAAACATTAACTTAATAAAAATAGTAACCAATTTTTATTTATTATTTATTTATATTATTTACTTAAAAATTAATTAATATTAATTAAAAAATTAAATTTAATAATTTATTTTATAATAATTAATAAAAATAAATTTATTTCTTTATGATTAAAAATTAATTAATAACTATTTTATCTATTTTAATCGTGTTCTACTATTTTAAAAGTAGAACGCGATTAATAGCACAGTGATATGCCTCTGTACTACTTTCCTATAAAAAGAAACGGTGTATCAAGACAGAGTAACTCAGTACATACTGCATAATACAAATAAACAATTTATTCTTTTAATTACAGCTTATATTAGAAAATACGCAAATACAATTGTACTATACAATTTTACATATATTGACATTAAGATAAATAAAATCCAAATTATATAGTGCCAACTTACCACTTATTTTGTGATAATCTAAATTATCACAAAATGATTGACATCATTTTACCCTAATTCCTAAAAAGAGTATAAAGGTTGAATTAGATAATAAAACTATACCTATATTATATTGAAATCCAAAATTACATAAAAATCTAATAAAACCTAGGTTCATATGTAGTGCGTTTAAATGTACATTAAAACCACTTTCTGTCTATATGAATAAAATACTTAAAGTAATTAAAGCACACTTCAAAAAATATTGCAAGGTAATCGAAATTAATACTGGTATAAAACACTATTTCAGTATTAATTCTACAAAAGAATTTTTAGAACAGACAAAAGGAATAAATTTTCAAAATATAAATACATACGATTTTAGTACGCTTTATACAAATCTAGATTTAGTAGATATTAAAGAAGCGTTAGTAAAATTAATTAATCTTATATTCGGAAAAAGATATACATATATATGTTATAATAATTATAACGCCTATCTAACAAAAATTAAACCATCAAATAAATATAAATATATGGATAAAATTGAATTAATAGAATCCTTAAATATTTTGATAAATCAAAATTATTTTAAAGTAGGGACATCTATATTTAGACAAGTAAAAGGTGTTCCAATGGGTGGTAATAGTAGCCCAATTATAGCTGACTTGTTTTTAAGCTTTATAGAATATGAATTTGTTCATAACTGTGTAAAAACTAAATCTAAATTATATAAAGATATGAAATATGTTTCGATATATTGATAATATGTGTATTTCATTCTAATAATTTTTATTCAATTAGCGAACAAATTTATCCAGGTATCCTCATTCTTAACAAAACCAATATTAATGACAAAGAAGGTGTATATCTTGATATGAACATAAAATTAGCATCAATTAAAATTACTTTTAATTTATATCGTAAAAATAACATATTTAAATTTACAAGAATATAAATGTATATCAATGTATAAATTTATACATTGATATATGTATAAAGATATATAAATGTATAAATGTGTAAAATATATATAAATGATATATATAAAGATATGAAATATATATTTCAATTAAAGTCAACGAATTGGCATAGTACCATCTACATTTTTCAAGTATTTTGGATGTTTTCTTTACTTGTGATGATAATATATAGTTGTTGGATTATAAATGACGTATCATTGGCGATAAGAATTAATTATGTTTTCAGCAGATTAAAGATTTTATTGTTTCAATTCTTTCATTTCGTAGACATAAATGTCCTTTATTCCACCACCACGTAACAAACAAATCGTGGATTTAGTTGTTTCAGTGTTTAATAAGCCACCTTTAAAGGTGACAATTCCGGAGTTTCGTAATGTTCTGCAAAAGTACGGAATATTAATTACATATGCTGAACAGAAGTCAGGATTCGATCAAACGTTGTTAGCAAAATTAGAAGACATGGCTAGATGGCTGCAAATGATGCAGCCTTATATAAAAAACAAAATTAAAATAGCACGAAAGAATAGACGTCAACGTCGAGGATATCAATCATCAGATAATCAAGATGAAATAACGATTCTGGAAGAAAGAGAGCAATTAGCAAATAGCGAAACTAAGAAGAAATCGGATGATCTGCTTATGGCAACGAATAGAAGAATTTACAGTCTCACTTGCATTGTGAAAGAGCTTAATGAAATGTGTAAGCTTGCAGAGCTGCTGGATAATCTACGACGCTTACGTTCTCTTCAGAAATCGTTTAGCGTTAACGATGACATTGAACGAATATTGAAGCAATGCAATAATCTAAAAACCGATATACTACTGCAGATTCAGTGTTTACGTGAAGTAAAAAGACGTCAACAAACAGCAATCAATCCATTGGAATACATAAACGACGATAATCAATTAGCTCGCAGAAATTGGGACAATTTCCTATGCGCGGATGATGTGAATACAGACCATAGCCCATACATTAAGAATTTTAGAAGTAATTGTGTAATACCACAAGCACCAACTAGTAATGACTGGGCCAAATATATGCTTATCGAATGAAAATTTCAAATAATTACATAGTCAACATTTTTTAAATTATATTTAATAAAAATTATATTTAATTATATTTCATAATAATTTTGTTTTAAATGAGATGCAATTTATTTACAGCTGAAAAGGACAAAAATTCGTTAAGATTTAAATCCAAATTTAGTCATATCATTTTTTGAGTCTTCAGGTATAGGTCTTCTATAAACTCTCGGATCGATCGTCGGTCCAGAACATATCTCTAAAGCAGCGATTCCGGAGTGCATCTAACTCTTCGGTTGTGGATCCGGCATTTCTGGTAGACCGAATACTGATTGTCAGTCTGATTATTGAAATTATATCAGCGTACTTCCGTTTGGTTGTTCGGGATTTTCGAGATGCAATCGCTTTTAGTAGTTTATCGCTTTCAGCACTCATTCCATCAGAGGAAGAGAAAATTAAGGGGATGAAGTTTGCTCCTTCAAGATGTACCCTTTCAGCACACTTTAAACGCTTTCGGTTGCTATGAAAATCAAAACACTGCTAAGGAGTCCTAGATGCGTTAGATGGAACAAGGGCGTTAAAAACGCATATATCCAAGTATGTACGATCCATTTCACTTCTAGAGTCCCTTGAAAATAACATCTAATCGGACATTGTTTTATCGAGTTGCTGCTTTCTTTTCGAATATTACTTCGTCATCCAGTGTCTGTAGAATAGGTTCAATTTGAACTAACGTACAAGTTGGGGAGAGCATATTCGCGACGGTGTTTCGGATGCAGCTGTGACGTGAGATTGGTGCACCGTCATGGGGGCACGATAAACAATGTCTTATTGATGACGGAGCTCCATATTTACATTGGTACGGGTGTTTTAGTGTCAAATCGTATCTCGCGGCTATCGCGTTGATAAAATCGTCCTTACACAAATGATATCCTAAATTTTTAATTGGACGTGAATTTAAATAGCTAGAAACTGGTTTTATAGACGCGTGATTTAGACACTCAACAAATTTTCTTAACATTCCCATTCGTAACTGAATGGATGTTTCACTCTTCTGTGCCCGTATATTATCAATTATCGCTGCTTGGGCTGATCTTATGACCGGTATGTCATTGATATGTTCTTGGAAGGGTTCGCAGAGCGTAAGAGATCGTTTGATAATAATATTTAATAATTCGTTTCATAATAATTATATTTAATTATTATTTTATTTAATAAAAATCATATTTTAGTAAATATACAATTCATAAACTAGGCGTTATCTTGTCATTTGGATTTTACAAAAAGCCATTTTATAATTTAGTCGATATTTTGAATGAGAGTTTTTATGAAGACGTTTTCATAATAAAAAAATTTAAAATGTTGGTATGCGTGATTATATAGCTCTCTTATGAATATATATATCTATAATAAAATCTGTAACTTAGATCGTCATAGGCGCGCTGAGAAGCCTCATGACCCGAAGATAGTCTAACCAGCTTCCACGATATCACGCCGTTTGTATTATAGCAAATTTTTAGATGAATAAAGAAGTTGATCTTGTATATCAACATTGTGTCTTGTGCATTCTTAAGCATATATCGATAGTAAACATTTGCCAGTGTAGCTTTAGACGCAACATAGAGCTCAGAGATCATTCCGGATTTATATAATCCTTGGCAGTAATTGAATTTATGGCATTCTTTATATTTTGGCATAGATTTGTAATAAAAGGTTCACAAATGGTAAAACTTCTTCTACGATGATAAAAGATTGCGTTACCATCTTTTACGGTGGTATCGAAACGGATCGCTTAGAGATCATTCAGCATTCATATAATCCGTGGCAGCAATTTATGAAAATTGCATAAATTGACATAGATTTGTAATAGAAGTTTTACTTGGCGCCAACTACTCGCTCCTTTTATAATGCTAATGTCTTTTGTGAATGATGATACTGTCAAATGTTTTTGAACAGTATAGATTTCAGATATATTCAATTTTTATATGCTTAACGTTGGCTATACGAAAACGTTATCCGGTAGATCGTACCAAAAGTACTAGTAGTGTTCCAAATGACGATACTGACCCCGCATTGGTGATAAGTCCTGATGATGCATCATTTCGTAATAAAGTTAATCTTCCAAAATTGCGAGATTGGTTAAAATCTGAAGAAAGGCCATTAAAAGTGTCATTTATCCGTTCATTTTTGTTTTGGAATCTATCGATCATATATACTCTATTCTATAATGTAATTTTAAATCGTCGATGTCAATCCTTTAACAGATCAGCGAATATACCCGGACAGGCAAATTATATGCTTAGCTGCATTTACTGTATTTTATTTAAAACAATATCGTATGTCAAGCAAAATTACTGTAAGCTGATAAATTGGAAGGTTACGTTGTGTCCCAATTTGATTAAAAATGAGAAACCAAGTTGTGCAGTGTATAATTCTGTCATACCGGAAACTCGGACAGGCCAATTATTGAATAATGTGTCAATTACTAATCCTGAGCATTTTAATGCGGTGACATATTCTAACACTGGAAACATTAGGCGCAATTCGTTATATTGTGCATGTAGTGACCCTGACAGTATCCAATTCAAATTTGTTCCTATACATAGACCAATAAAAAATGTCAATAAGATAGAAACGATATTAAATGTTGTGAAATCATCAATAAGCAACATTGGTATATTAGCTATCGATCTTTTGCGTTATATCTTGCATTACTAGTAGACTTGAACGAGCTCAATTTGATAAATAATGTTCATTCGAAATAAATATCCAGTAAAGGCTGATGTCTTGCTGTATGAAATTTTTCAAAATTATTTCATTAGGTCTCTAATGAAACAATAGGTCTCTCCAATTGTCATTAGATTGTAAATAAGACGAAGAGACATATACTTATTTATATCACAAGTTAGATCCAATATTTCAGTGTCATGTGAGCACAACATTATAAAGGAATATATCCAAGGTTTTAATGTTAAAAATTTTGAAAAACTTTGGGAGATATAAAATATACAATTGAATATTCCTTTATAATGGTGTGCTTACGTGTCACTGAAATATTGGATCTAAATTGTGAAATAAAGAATTATTCTATTCACCTTATTTAATTTAATTTAATTTCATTATATTTGTTAGACTTATAACAATTAAATATCTTAAAGACAGGATATAAATTTGGAATTTTTATGAACCGATTGATAGATAATAAACCTATTAATAATATAATATTATAATGTAATTAAGATTTTAATGCCGGACTGCGATTAAGAGCTTATAAACAACTAATTAAATCAGATAACTGAGTCTAGTATTTAATATAATGATAAAATAAACAAAACATAATAATGCTAAATCAAAATTTAATAATTAAACAATAAAATTAATAATTGTTTTTAGATTTTCTATAATTTAAATCAAGTTAAAATAAAAAATTGAAATTTAAAATAAACGTCATTTTTATGAATTGACTAATAAATAACAGACGTTGTATCAGAATAAGAATTAGAGGTCATCAGGAGGAACTGCTATGCTATCAGGTTTCGGCCCCTAACTCCTCTACCCAACATAGCAGCGGGGCCAAATACATGCTAATGATGTATTTCCTCTGATAATAACTATCTAGTATCTTATTCTAATGCAAAGTATATTATTTATTATCCATCCATAAAAATTTGCCACTTAAGAGTTTAAATTTATTCTTTATATTATTGTGTTGATTTATATATTTTACTATTTTCTGCTTGATGTTATTTTTATAGTAACCTAGTTTAAAATATGTATCTATTAAATTATTTAAATGATTTTGAAGAAAGCCAATATCATTACATATTGTTGCAATTCTTAAAATTTCATTATTTTGAAATATGATTACCTCTAAGAATTAGAGGTAATCAGGAGGAACTGCTATGCTATCAGGTTTCTGCTAAATCCACTTACAACTAAATCCACGATTTGTTTGTCACGTGGTGGTGGAATAAAAAACATTTGTGTCTACGAAATGCAAGAATTGAAACAATAAAATCTTTAATCTGCGGAAAACATAATTAATTCTTATCGCGAATTTATAACCCAACAATCAGATGTCATCATCACAAGTAAAGAAAACATCCAAAATTAGTGGAAAGTAATTAGGAATTTTTTCAATGAGCAAATCTCGTTACAATGTAAATCACAGGATCAAATAAAAAGAGAAATAAAAACAAGAAAATAAAATAAACAGATTTTAATGAATTTAAGATAACGATTGACCATTTTTGCATTCCAAATATGGGTGAGAACTCAGTGTTCTTTTGAACTTTGTTTCGCTGATGCACAATACATATAGGAGGGCTGATCTAGAATCCACTTACTCGGTCGATGACGCATCTTTGGGCTTGATTTGATTGACGGACTGAAATAATGGTGTTCTGAAATGTTCTGTGTTAGAATTAATTAATGATATGAAGGTACCTGAGTGTTATAAAATTATAAACCCGATATTTATTTTGGAATAATGCGTTTCAAATACTGTGAATTTGCTCTTAAAAGAGCTAGCTTTATTAAAATATCGAGAAAATAAAGATTTATTTCGAGAAACATTAACGAAAATAAATAAAAAAATTGTTTTACAAAACAGTCATAACAAAATTTAAAATTTAGTCAACCAAAAACAGAAAACAAAATCAAATAAACAAGCAAAAATGTAGAAATTCTACAAAATATCACACTTGTAACTTATTTCTCAACAAAGACTTATCGAATGATGCAAAGGATAGATATCTTTATTTAGTCGGGGTTGGTGTGCTTCGGGTAGATTAACTCTTTGAGCTTTGCTTTTATAAGAAATGAGAACGTTGCCTTTATATACTCGTCTTGTGAACAGCGTTATCAAGGCTCGACTCAACGGGGGTATAACATCAATGCAAAGACTGGAACCTCTAGATGACAACACGTTTTTCGTGCCACTGAAATCACTGTGAACCTTAATCGCTTGAGAGTACAAATTTTCCACAACCATACCGAAATTACCATTATCGTTAAATGTAAGAATACTTGCCTCTTTACTCAGAGAGTGAATACGGTTTTGGCTTAACGCCACACTATGGAAAATCTCAGCCAACGTCATATTCGGTATTTTATTGTTATGAACGATGAAATGTTTCGAACCATGAAATACGATGTTGTATATCGGATAGACCTTATGATGGATTGTGGCAAAGGACAGTGCTAATACCTGGTAAATACCAGGGTTTATATGATCCGAAGAGAATGATACATAGAAATCAACGTCGTGATAATAGCCGATGGTTTGTTGGCCTGGGTGCGTCATAACAATAAGGCACAAATCCACATCAGGGTCATGTTTCCTATTATAATACATCCCATCGCCGGCATTAAATAGCTCAATTTCAAGTTGCATTGGCTGTATAATCTCAAGCATATATACACTTTCAATTAGGGGTGATGAAAATGAGCCAAACTGTCCTCGTTTTCGTACCTCTGTCCAATGCGGATTAAATTTACAAATAGACACTGAGCTGAAGTAGTAGGGCATTTCTTCAAAATGCATTGTTAACAGATCTGTCGGTTGTACTTCGATGAAGTTGTTATCCCTTCGTCTATTTCCCCATGGATTGCGAAGTATAACATATCGTGATTTGCCGTCGTTGTCTAATACTACATCCATAATAGAGTAAGCATGGTTTGACTCAATACCACGTTTATCGAATATACGATTGTTCAGCTTTGGGTTTGAAGCAGGACATGTCATTATGTATCCGCGTTTACGAGCGAGCACCATTCTATTCCATATGTTATCATAGTCTCTTTTTATTCTACCCGATGAAGACCGTAGAAATAAAACTTCGGTTGGTTCTCCAGTAAGTGATTGTAAACCCTCATCACAACGACCACTTTTCAACGCGCTGTAATTACCATGCATCTTCGCAAAAGCCTTTTCAATTAGCGCAGCAAATAATTGCCTTCTCTTGGCGTATGTAAATACGAAGAAATCGTAGTTTGCTACGGGAAATCGATCATCTATAGTAAATACTTTCCATAGTCCACGATCGCATAATCTAATCTGGTACATTCCTAAAAGCACAAATACTAATTTAAATGCTAACATTAAAATAATAACACTAAATAATTTAAATATCCTAATTAGCAGATGATGTAAATGAAACGAACTTTAAGAAATAAATCCGTTTTGCCATATTTCGCATCATCGATAAAAGATACTCTTCATGATGGGACTCTTAGACAGCTCAACTAGTTTTACGGCATAATACAGTAAAAATAATTTTAAAGCCTTATTTTTAACAAAGAAAAAACAAAAAATGTTGATAAATAGCATGTGATTGTTAACTAAATGACTTGCTGATGTTCTAATTTTTAATAACATTCTAATTTTAATAAATTAAAATTAATTTTAATATTAATGTTCTAATTTTAGTCAATTAGAATTAATTTTAATGTTGATTTTCTAATTTTAATCAATTAAAATTAATTTGAATTTTGATGTTTTAATTTTTAAGTTCTTAATTTTGATTTTATTGTCGATTAATTTTTTGTTAATTTGTCTAATTTATATGTTAATTTTTATCCTTTTCTGGTTTCCCCTTTTTATATTTGTGACGTTGTCGTTTGTTGTTTCTTACGTAATGTTTAAACGTTTTATCTAACCGCTGTCACTTCATGCAGTTGAACTTTTTGAATTTTTTCTTTTCGGGATTTACAAATTTTGGATTATGAACGTATGTGATGAGTGAAAATTTGATTTAATAAATGTTCCCAGCTTCCTATCTACAAATATAAATGAGCATATCGATACTTTACAACACATTCTATTGAAATCAACTGTTGGCAAACTAATTTTACTTTTTGATAATTATTTTAAAAAACTTTCAAAATATAAAATGGAACATGAAATGGTTAGATTCAAAAGCACCAAGTTTTTTAAAGCAAAATAAATATAAGTATAAGTTGATAATATAAGTTGATATAAGTTGATAAGTATATAATATAAGTATAAGTTGATATATATAAGTATATATATTAATAAATATAAATATATTTGTATAAGTTGGGATCAATATAATTAAAAAGTATTTTAAAATGAATAAAATATGTAAAAAGTATTGCAAATAACCTAAATTCACAAGACACAATTAAACTAAAGAATTTAAGAATAAAAATATACAAAATATATTTTTATATTTAATATATTTTTATAATGTTAGTATAATCTTCCCAAATATATTATATTTGTTTCCCAAATATAATCTTATATTTAGGAAAGATAAACGTGCACATACTATGATTATAGCGTACATCTACCCAAATCACGAACTAAAATGAAAATATACACGAATAAAAATAAATAAATTGAAATCGTAAATTTTCCAATAATTAAAAATACTATTCTTTGCATAACACACTTATAAAAAGTGTGTTATGCAAAGAAATATTAGCTATTAGATAAAATGAATAGTGTTTATATAAGATTAATATCAAGTAATTTCAAAGTAAAAAATATTTTAGCTCTACATATTAATATGAGGATTTTGGCCATTTCAAATAGCGCTTTTCATATTCTTGAAGATATAACTCTCGCTTATAAACAATTGTTTTAGAAGTTGACGAGCGAGGAAAGATAATTTATTTAATGAATTTTCGAATGCAACTGCATTCATCATCAGATCTACAAAATTTGTAGATCTGATGATGAATGCAGTTGCTTTTCATATTATAATATTGAATTAATCGCGTACACGTACAAGCTGATTATGAGTTTTAAAATGATGATCCATACATCACATTCATGTGGCTTTTGCTACTATAACTGTTGATCAAGATTACCTCTATGATTAAAGGGCACAACTCTTTTTATGTAATCAAACTACTTTGAATATACTAATTTATCTTAACTCATTGACAAAGTTGTAAAAAATAAAGTCCTATCGACAAAGATGTCAAAAGGGGACATCCATAACATCAACGGTAAATGTTTGTAGGAATGCGTAAGAAGGTGATCCAGAAGGTGAAAGATATTAGCTTCACGTTAAGCTACACTTTATGATCATCTACACACACCATAATGTGCACATTTTTAAAAGTTGTGTATAAAAATCAAAATAATAATATTAATATTCGTCGTCTTTTTCACACATTTCAAATTTTTTTATAAATATAAATATCGTTAATTTATCAATTAAAGATATTAGCAACAAGATTACTTCTAAATGTAATTATTAAAAATACTAGAAGTCGAAATAAAATAAAGTTTATGTGATAATAATATAAAGTTTTTATTAAAAAACTTTATAATATAAAGTTTTTATTATTTTTTTATAGTGTGATACTAAATTTAAGAATTAATTACAATATAAAAATTGAAAGAAATCATTAATAAAGAAAAAAGTTAGTACTTAATAAAAGTTACTCAAATTCCATACAAATTGTTAGTATTTATTCTTTAACGATTTATTATTAAATAAATATTATTAATATTTATTTATTCTTTTCGATTTTCGAATTAAATCAACTAGACATTTAATTTTATCAAATAAATATAATCAAAATAAATTTTGATTAAAATTAAAGGAATGCAGATGGATAAACATATGCAAATAACAGTTTACTAGTTGCATGGCCTGGTATATATTTTTTCTAATATTTCTAATGTGTACATATGATCCGGGGATAGTAAAGTGCCAAATATAATATTTTAAAATGCTATAAGCATAAATAAAATATATATTTATATACTAAATATAAAAGTACTTTCTGAAAAAAGGAAATTATCAGAAAGAAATCTTGTGATCGGATATTCTCTGATTTAATATGCTTATGCAGTTGCGAATTTTTGTAACTTGTGACTGCCTGTGTTAAGGGGGTGTCATTTAAGAACAAAACATGTGCTAGCATAGCATTTTTGTTGAGTTCTAATACGCATTGCAAGCGTTGAATGATTGGTTATATAACAAAGCAGTGAAGGCAACGGACATTCGTTTCTGACGATTCATTCTCACAATTAACGTTAGAGTCTTGCCCAGTATTATTATCTTGTTTAAGAAAACACAGAAATTGTATTGTCAGAAATAATCTTTAAGTTTAATTTTTTTCATTTCAACATTCATTGATTTCGAATGTTTGAATAATTAAAAGCATTTATAAACTTAATATTTTAATATTACAAATTAACTTTTAATAAAAGTTTAATAACATAAAAATCGATTTTTACCTAATGCATTGTATTCTTTTGTAACCATAATTTTAAAGAGAATGCTAGGAACTTCAGAAACCAAAGATAAGGCAGCAATTAGCCAGCAATCGCCAAGTTTTCCTTGAATAATATCGCCAGGTCGAGGGTTGTTAAATACTGTTATCGGCCATTGTTTGCTAATGCCTTGCCAATTAATTTTCTCCGGTCTAAGCCATCGATATACAGTCCAACTGTTTCTGCTCGGATCTAAATTAACCATCAATTATATTCAATTAAAGTAAACAGCCATTGAAATAAAATTAGTTAATTCAAAATAATTTTTAATTGATATTTTTACAGTTTTTATAATTCGATGGATCGTTACAATTATAATTCGTTCAAAAAATGACCGAGGAATAAATATTGTAAGCTTTAAATATGTAACATCATAAGTTTAAGAGTAAACGGTTTTTGAAATTTTCTATCATGCTTTAGTCCCTTTTCATTCAATTAAAATAAAAAACTGATCAAACAAATATTTTTCTCGCTCGGAATTAACGAAAGATGTGAGATGACATAATATAAAATTTAATAAGTTATAACATATCCATATTTGGCGTTTTACTTTTAACAATTGTAGCAAAAGAAGGAATGCTTTATCTAAACCATTCCTTCTTTTGGTCTACATAATAGCCCTTATCAAATTAGAATCAAACTTTTGATCTCTTAACTTATACAATTGCCTATGACCCTGTAATATAGAATATATAACAGTGTAATTGAAAACGCAGTCACAAAATCCATGAGGGATTTTATTTTTATTTCAAAATGTTTTGAATTTATGCTGATAACGAACTACATATGCTTTCTTTACGTTTTTACTAAGAAATTCAATGACCATGAGTAATCCAACGCTAGACACGAGTTTCGTACTTATAGAATTTATCATTAGTGTGAACTAAAATTAAAATGAAATTTAAATTGAAAATAAAATTGATTTTATTCGAGTTCATTGGGCATGATTTAGCATACACGTAAAGCAAGAAGATGTAATTCATTTCTAGTTTCAACCTGAAAATTTTAAAAAATATATAACATAAAAATTTATTTCAAAGCTTTCGGATAACCAGAAAGCTTTAAAATAATTTTTTATAATATTTTATTTAAACGAGTTGAGCGTTTAGCCAAAGTCAACAGGAAAACACAGTTAACATTTTTGCATAAAGGTAACTTCTTACTAGCCACCTTTTTTTATTAATTATATTAGTTTATTACTTATTAGACTAAAATACGCAAATTTAGTTATAAAATTTTTAGGTTTGATACCTTGCGCATTTTAAGCTGTTATTGAAATTTGAATGATCCGGCACTTTTTAATTCACTAGTAGGACGACGGCAGTATGCTAATATTTTATTAGCTGCTAATACAATAATTCAGCTTAATAGTCAATTAAATAAATTGACGATCACTAATATATTTATTGTTATATATTTTTATGTTAAATAATTATTTGATTTTAATTATTTCTATAATGTCCTGCCGTATCTTGTGATCGCCTGTGAACTTGAAAGTGGTACGTGTAATAATTTTTGTGATGAACCCTTTCATAAGCTTTAAATCTATTAAGCTTTCCATTAAAAAATCTATGAAGTTAACTTTTTAAAGATGTAATTAATTTGCAAAGAAGGAATCAATTTTAAATTTTAAAAACTGCATTCAACCATTTTAATCGTCGAACTAGTCATTTAGTAATGATTAAATAATTAAAAACGAAATCAAACATTATTTATATATTATTTGAATAAATAGATACTTTTTAACATAAAATATATGAAATAGATCTGACATTTCATTTTAGAAATTAAACTTTGCACTAATGGTTATTTCTACAAAATAGAAAGCATTTATACAACAGCACTTACATAACCTTACTGTCGTTTAGAAAATAAATAAACTTTAAATGTCGAAAAACACACTCACAATTGAAATGCAGCAATCGTGTTAATTTATCACTTTGTCCAAGCGATCTATTACTTGCTGGAAATTGCAGATCTTCAAATTTGTGACCGTTAGTGTATGATGATAATGAATGCTGTTGTTGATATGCGTATTCGGAATGATCCGGTACATCGCGATCGTATAGCGTTTCTATTATGAGTGAATTAGGTGGTGACAGACTAGCAAGGCTACTACTATATCTTCTGCTATTTCTATTAATGTTACATTGCGAACAAACGCTATTTAGTGTAGAATCAACGTAACCACAGCGCTCACACATCCACGTAGAACCCATTTTTGCTGCTAGGCTTGATGTTTATGGAGGTGAACACGTTACTTTTGAAAAATAGGAAGCTTTTAAATTGCTAAGCTCTTATAAACGTTGAACAACTCCTGATGATCACTGTTACCGTGTATTTAAAAAATAGTGAGTATTCTTGAAGGTCCATGTGTGTGAAAAACTACGAACAAAGAACCTTGATCAAAATTAACAAAAGTAAGGAGATACTACGTTTCGCTAGATTTTTTTAGACGTCTATTGTTAAACATCAAATGCCTACACCAAAATTACAGTATTTTCTAGTAATTTTAGTTACACTGTTATTTAGTTAAAGGAATAAGAAGTTTAATTTCCACAAACGTCATCATCAATGTTCTTTACAGCGGTGAAATTCCTTTGGATTATCTTTGAATGAATTTCAATGTTGAAATTTTTCTTGTGAATAGCTTTTACTTGTTCAAAACAATGAAGAGTTCACAACCATTGCCATCATTATCAGAAATTCCGCTATTTTGCAGTCTCCTTCTGGAGTCTTTAAAAAATTCTTACAGTTCCTTTTGCTATCAAATTTTATGCTGTTAAAACATATTTATGTAGCTGCAAGCATATCATTCACTTTCAACAACGAGCTGTACGTTCACAGCATCATCTACTATAAATGCAAAACATATGTTTATGGCAATTTTGCATAACATTATATTTCGCTTTTGCCGTTGTTGAAATGTGATGAACGTTACCTGTAACACAGGTGCATATATAAAATTAAGGCTTTTTTTGCAAATGCCTATTACTATGTAAAAGTTGAGAAACACTGGCTTAGAATTCTTGTTAATTCACTGCTATAAAGATAAAATCAAAAACATTGTTCACGAGTATTAGTGTACTTAAGAAATGTAACATATTTTATTACAAAATTTATATAACAATAAATCGATGTTTAACGTTAATTTAACTGCGCCGTCATTGCTACAATCAAAATTATTGCTAAAATTGCACTTCGCTTAAATCCTAAGAGGTCAACAGCAGTACGCTACATTTCAGTACGCTACATTTCAGTAGCGTACTGAAATGTGGATTTAATCAGCAATTTTCAGATGGATTTAATCAGCTACTGATAGAATACCTACGTTTCACGTTTCGGTGCTTTTTTAATTTTGGCTGTCAATCACTCAAATCGTCTGCTTTTATTAGTAATTAAATTTGAAGAAAGACTTTTTGTTACATTTTGCAAATTAAATTGAAATAATTTGTGATTTCAATTAAATCATTTCAAATTGAAGAGGTAAAACCTTCCCGTGCCAACACTGATTTGATTTAAAAATCATAAATGATTTCAATTAAATTTGCAAATGTAAGATGAAAGTCTTTCATTCACTCTAATTGTAAATAAAAGCAGACGAGTTAAGTGATCGTCAGCTAACATTAAATTTTAATAAAATAATATTATTAAAATATTGTAATCTGTCAGTAAGAAAAGTAAAAAAAATTTATTACAAAATTTATAACAATAAATCGATGTATTAATATCCTGAGTTTAAAAATTTCTTGCACAGTTTTGTACCTCAACTATTAAAGATTTGCGCATTCAATAATCAAAATGGAATTATACTGAAGAAACTAAGAAAGTCAAATAGCGAAATGATTAGATAAATTATATAAGACCTAAATTATTACCATTATTACCAACGCTGTAAATAAAACTAATATAACTTTGTTAAATAAAGTGTTAAATTTTATTGAATTTCGGAAGCAGGATCAAAAAAGAAAACTTTTGGTTTTAATATTTCGTTTACTTCTGTTAGCATCATCAGAAACAATACATTAAATTTTAATTGGAAAATGTCCGAAATGCAACGCTTTGATGAATCTATAGGTATAGAAATCACTTAACAATGTACCAACTGATAGGTAAAACCAGCATCCCGATTATGTACTACGATATATAAAATTGTATGTTTTGGTATTAGTGATAGTCGCTCAGTTTTAGCAGTCAATTAAATTCATCAACTTGGAATTATTTTGAAATTAAAATAATTCGTTTAAGGGAGGATCGATAATTAATATATATATTTCAGTCGTGAAGATTTATACAACTATAAAATATCTCGACTTTAGAGAACTTCACTAGACGTTAAAGGATAAATTGATATACTTATTAATAATTAATAGATATTATATTAATATTTACATATTATTAAAAATTATTGTCGAATAATTTTAATTATCATTTATTTAGTTATTATTAATTAAAAGTTTTATTGAGAACCGATTTGCCTTACGAAGTTCAAAAATATTACACAAATATAAAACTAAGTATTAAAAACAAAGTTAGTTGTATAGTCCTGGCAATCAACATAACATCCATCGACGGCAGTCAGAAATGCAACATAACTGTCTCCTTTTTAATCAAAAAGTTAAAAGAAATTAACGTTAAGATTAAACAGCACTCTCTCTGAGAGATAGTGCTATTATGGCAATCGACGAACATTGAGAGTAAACTCTTACAAGACGTTTGTCAAATAGACATTAAACCTTATCAATTTGTTTAATATTTGCGATTAAAAGAATGGAAAAAAGGCCGGGAGAAAAATACCGATATTCGTAAAACTGGAATCGAAATCAAGATGATTCGAGTTAAAACGTAAGGAATCTTGCTTATAAATAAGCTCTCATTTCGAAACTTGATCACTTTAGTTTTTTTTTTTTTATATTTATTTGAAGCTCGTTTGAACGATAGAATTCGAAGAAAGCGGGGAGATTAGATTTCGCTGAAGATAAAAATGTGCTGGAGCGAAGACTGAAGAGAGCTCAACCAATAAAAAAGAAAACAAAATAGGAATAAAAGAATCACCTTGCATTACACCTTTATTAACAGTGAAACTGTAGGAGAAAGTACATCGGCGAAAACGTAAAGTGAGTTTGGAATAAGAATCGAATAAAGGAGATAAGCATACGGTCAAATATATTCACCTGGAGATTAAGTTCTTTTGACAGTTTACTACGATTGGCCGAATCGTAGGCTTTGAAAAATGAAGATTGAATATAAGGAAAAGAGGCTGTTTTCAAAGGAATGAAAAACCTTGTCGAGTATGAACTTGATGGCATGAATTGTGGATCAATGCTGTTAAAACCAAAATGTTCTTCAGGTAACGTGTACCCACTCAAAGCATAAAATCGATTATTGATTGCATGTGAAATGAGTTTATAAGAATGAATGAGGATATCTATGTCGTGATAGAAGGCGGTTGATAAAGGGTCACATTTTCCCTTAAAAACTTTTATAACACATTTCTACCAATCGTAGGTAATTGTTTAACATACAGGAGTTGAAAATAAACAACCAGTACGAAGAGAGGATAGGAAATGTTGCTTTTATCTTTTCTGCTCACAATTTATTGCTGCCGCCAGCTCTCTTGTTAGACAATCCACTCAAAGAACAAGTAAGTTCCTCGTTTGAAATCGGAAAATTTAAGGGGTCGTTTCTAAGTGAGTTTTCAAGGGTAATATCCGAGATGTGAACTGAATTGTCTTTAGAAAGAAGTTACGATAAGATCTCCTCAAAGTAAATTTTCTACTTTCTGAGATTGAATTTAGAAGACGTGCAAATTGTTTTCTTGAAGAGAAACCAAGAAAATTTTTCTGTGAATTTTAAAAGTTTAATTTCTTCAAGACGTAGGGAGTGAGATCGAAATAGCGCGGATTGTTTGCAATAAATACTGCGAAGATATGTGTATTTCTTGTTTATTGTCCTTTCAAAACGTAATTGTCGAGCGTTTTGTTTAACCTTGCGCAGTGGCTTCTGATAAGTAGATGTTTAATAAGCTTGACGATTTTGGTTGCGTTCTTCCTGAACATGGGGATTAAAAGGCTATAATTTCGCAACTGAAATCGATGAAGCCTGCTTGAAGAATCGAATATTAATTTCTTGAAATAAATAATTTCTAATTAATTTCTAATAAATCTAAGTTTTCAAATTGAGAAGTAGTGGATAAGGTTATTTAGCCACTATAAAATAGCAGAACACAAGTTTATGTTACCGAATAAGTGAAAACTTTTAATATAGTGTTTTAGAGACCTCAGTGCTAGTGAAAATGATATCCTTAACAGATTTTACAATTAGGTGTTTTATAAGACGATTGTTCGACGGGAGAGTGAATATCTAAACCAATAGTACAAGCGTACAGGGTAAGTTGATCTAGTTTCTCGGTAACTATGTTTTCGACAAGAGCCACGACTGAAAAATGTTGAAATTTCATCAATGATATCTGCGGCCACTATTAGGGTTGAAGTAACAAGTGATTACTGCGAAATTATTAGTTTATACGCCACTCAGTATATCACTGATAAAATAAACTCCAGTCGGTAAAGTGTGGTTTCACGGCAAGGATTATCCCCATTACTGTCCGATCTTTAGATACTTATAAAATTTCAAATATCCTGAAGTTTTTTATTAGAATAGGAAACGTGATTGAAGTTTCAGTAAAACAAGTCACAACACACTTTGTCATTCAGAAAGCCGTCGTGAATCAGTATATGAATACCTTCAACATTATAAATGATCATTAAAGATAACTATTTGACGTGACTTTTATAAGTTACACTGGGATAAGCAGAAAGTAACATTTTGATCACTTGCATGATATGATAGTTGTTCTGAACGAATACAAGCAATGCTAACTGTCGCTGATAGTATAGATTCTATCGAGAGGTCAAGTGTGTTACAATGTGTGCTGTTTTGAGAATCACACATGTGTCATTCGGGTGAACTGTGTGACACTCACTGAGCTGCTTCCTTAATATACCGGGCGTTTCTCTTTCATGAGAAACCAAATCGAAATTAATTTATATATTTCGGAATTTTTTAGGATATCGCATAGTTTTAGATAATGAGGTTAAGATTTGATATGCTGTTTCGTCAATATAAACACATATCCAGGGAGGGCAATCACTGCGTTTATTCGACAAACTACGAACTTTGAGATGATTACGTCGGTCTATGTGTGTCCCAGCTATTAAAAATATCTTTGGTTTCATTTAGATCATTGGTCTCCAACCTTATATTCCTCGCGTACCAGCCAACGTTTCATAATTTTACCGATGTCTGCAGAGGAGTGGAACAAATTTGATATAAAAATTTTAGATTTGATTTCAAAATTTTAATTGAATCGTGAACATGAATTCAAAATAAAATACATTTATATCAAAAAATGAATATAAAAAGATTTAACATCTTAATTATTAAAACGTTAAATTAATGGCAGCCCAAAGCTTGTGTCTTTGCCACGATTCCATATAACGATGAAATATTCACAGAGAGAGTATGTCGGAAATGACAATAGGGATTTAACTTTAATTTAGGGATAGAGGTAAAGTTGATTACTCGAGCAAAGTTTTAAGACTGGCGTCATTTACAATATCCAACAGTTAATATTCTTCTTTTAGAAGTCACGCTAAATTCGCCTGATATGTTGACAAACGGGTTTGGATCCGTTTCTTAACAGTTCTTAGATCTTTTACGGTTGGGAAATTATTCTTAAACTATTTTAAAAGCAAAACAAGTGGTCTTGTACTAACTGAGAAAATAAATGTTCAGACATAATATCGCTTCAAAACCTACTAATATCTGAAACATGTCCAAAGTACATATTTTGAGCGCCGTCTTCACAACCCAAGTTTGGCTTTAAATGCAACTACATTCACACATATGGGCAGTTTTGCAATCTATATTATGCTACATTGTTGGTTTGTTGTATGAGAAAAATCTTTGCAATGGCAAGCGTAATTCAAATACTGGTTAGCGATTTCCATCTGGATGACCATAGTATTTCTATGTAGAAGAGATGGCATCTCTTCTCTGCGTTTATCCTATCACAAAGTTGCTTAAACTGGGACGATTTAAAGTCATGTGACTTAATTGATAATTTTAACGACATTAATACGCTGTTGAATTTCTTGGCGTGTGAGTATTTACCTTATGCATATGATTTTAATATATATCAGATAAAAAATACATAAAATATATATTATATATATTATATATAATATATATTTCAAATTTAAAATTACATCAGATAACTGAGTCTTTGTATTTTATACTTTATATAAATAATTGCATAAGATTTTATCTTTATATGACGAGTCATCCCCGAGAAAAATTACATAAATTAATAATAAATATATTATTAGATGTATTTAATAATAAATACATCAATTAATAAATAATAAGAATAAAGATAAATAATAAATAATTATATAAGATTTTATACAATTTATATTTATATCAAATTAAAATTTAAAAATTGAAGGTTTAAAGATTAAGGTATACAAGATTTTATATAATTTAAATCAAGTTAAAATTTAAAATTGAAATTTAAAATAAAAGTCAATTATTATGAATTGACTAATAAATAACAGACGATGTATCAGAATAAGGATTAGATATCATCAGAAAAAAACTGTAATGTTATCAGGTTTCGGCCACTATTCTTCGACCCAACATAGCAGCGGGGCTAAATATATGCTAATGAAGTATTTCCTCTGATGAATTTTGATTAGTGAGCGTACCTTATTCTAATACAAAGTATATTATTTATTATCCATAAAAAATTTTCGCTTAATAGTTTTATACTATATGATTTAAATTTCGCACGTCATCGTGTTTCGTCATTGATGGGGATAGAATGTGATTTGCATCACATGGTGCATAGATCTACGTATTTTTTGTAAATGCTTTTGACTATGTAAAAGTTAAGAAAAGCAATTGGAAATTTGATAAATTTTAAATTCAGCTTAAAAGCTGGGTATTTACTAAAACCACTTCGTTCCATTCTAAAAATTCTAAAAAATCTTGTTGAAATTAGAATTTGACAATTTATTCATCGAACGACCGGAGAATTACAAGTCGCACAAAATTAAAATATAATTTTAGTCGCATAAAATCTACATTTTACTAGCACATGATCATAGTAAATAGATAATATGCGTTTTCATCATTCGTAAAGTTTAATCCGCAAGCGCCGTCCAATAAAGAATCCTAGTCCCATAAGATGCGTATCGACTCATTACTACCTGATGGTCTCATCAGTGTTGACAAGTAGCCAAACAACTGCTACATAATATCACAATAGGGCAGTGAGTGAAACACTGTATTACGTTATAACCAAGCTGATCGATAAAATTCAAGAATAGATTTCCTAAAATGTTTTAATACTATCCTTCAATACCATCTAAAAATATCTATCATTCTGCTTTGTTTATCATTCGTATTAGTGGCGCTCGCCAACATTGAGATTTCATCATTAAAGTATGTTTGCTTAATTTGCATTTTATTAAAATAAATAATTTTAATAAATAATTTTAATAGTTAATTTTAATAATTATAAATGGTAATTTTTATATAGTATATTTTTCATTTTAAAATAAGCCACCGATACTTGTCTGATGGTGGTTTTCGCATTCGATTAAGCTATGCACTACCATCAGATAGTTCACAGATATTGTTCGATCGATAATTATGTGATCGACTCCAAAATATGAGAAGTTGATAACTTAAATAATTTATGATTTTTTTGCGACTAACACGTTTAATTAATAATTTTTTGCATAATTACCAAATTTAATTAAAGTTTATAAGTATCTAGCAATAATTAATTTGCCAAGTATTAAAGCAATTATTAATTAGCAATTAATAATTTGCTGGTATTTGGTTGATATAAGTATAATTATTAAGAAACTAGAATATTGATGATTGATATGCAGTTGCTATTTCTAGTTATTCAGTATGTGTTAATTTATCTAAGCATAAAATAAGAAAAATTGTTTAAATTATAGGGGCTTGTAATATTTGCAGGGCAGCATTACCCTTTGTCAAAAATATAATAGCAAATAAAATAGTAAATCTTCTATTTTAAATACGGCATATCTCTGCAACATTACATAATAAATGACGGGTGTCCATACAGTATAACCTCACGTCAGTACTTATGGATAATTTACTGTAATTAAAAGTTTAATTTTCTCAAAATTAAATGATCATGCTGCATAAAGTATTTTACTATCCATCTTTGATATTACATAAGTAAACATTAAACATTTACTTATAATTACATTATATTTACTTTGCATTACAAATAACTTGTTTACATATTGCTTATTTATAATATACAATATAATAATTTATATTATAATAATATTATAATATAAAATATAATAGTATAATAATATGATTATAATATTATGATTGTATACTAAATCATGGAACTATTAAAATATAAGTTTAATGAAAAACTCTTGCATTTCAAAACAGTAATTAAATTTTTAAAATGTACAATATAGTTACTTGTTCTCATTAATTTTGAACGGTGTTATAACTAAATAAATTTGGTAAAAAACAAATATATCTAACTTTGATATTTTAGAGAAATGTTAAATAAAGTTATGTTAAATATAATATTTATTAAAATGAGTTCAAACTTCATTGCTATATAGTAAGAAATTCGTGCAAGATCAGAATATCGATATAGCTAGTGGTATTACATGATGGTAAATACATCACTAATGTGGATCTGTCGTAATGTTGAATATGGAAACAAGGACAGATATGTAAATGTCTGACCTGTCTGTAAATATTAATATAGAACAAGGTCATATACTTATAAATTCTCGTTATTATAGTTTTAATAATCTGATCACGTATAGCTTATAAAAATATAAATTCGAAATCACTTATAAATTAGGTGATTGGATACGACTGTCATCGTACTTCCATCTAACTAAATAGAATATTAATTAAATATAAACTCGAATATAATTATGTTGATTCAAAATTCAAATTTAAACAATGGATTTTCAATACATCATAAATATTTGGATACATCATTCGAAGATCCTTATAGAAAACTAATCCAGATGAAAAACGTTCAATAGCGAAATTTTCGATTAGATATCTTTCAAAGTATTAAATTTTGTTGTAATGAACAACGACATCACTGTAAAAAATAAACGCAATTCGCTGAAAGTGTAAATGAAGTAAATGCGTCACATAAAGTGACAGAAAAATCATTATAAAATATTTTATGATAAATGAGTAATCATAATCTAATTTAAAAAATATCTAATTTTTGTACAAATATAATATTAAAATGTTCCATACGACAGCTTATACAAATGAGACATTAACAATTGGAAGATTTACAATCCACTAGTGCACTATCGCTTTCAGAAAATACAATTTTTAAAGACTGCATATGTTTCTGAAAGCTATCATTATTAGGATAACACAATTGCGACGAAATCCATCTCTGAGAAAGCGTCGGTCGAAAGCTAAAAACAAAGAATTATTAGAAAAACGTTTTCAAATCAATGTGTTTTTTTAATTAAAAAAGGGATGTATTTGAGGGGTATTCCAGTGAGGGGCGCAAACATCGCTTCTACTGATTCCAATTAATTTCAAGTGTTTCAGCAATTGTAGATTTAATTTCCGACTTCATTTGGTAGTTTGCATTGATAGTTTGAATCTGATTTAATTGTCATTTATTAGATTATTCTCAGAAATAATGGAATTGACCGCCACAACACTGATATTTTGAGACGATATTTGTACTTCAATTTGAGATGATGATATTCATTTGAACTTGCATTTCAGCTTTTCGTTTCATTAGTTTCGTATTTAAGTGCTGCGCATATAATGTTACAAAAATCAAGACAACAAAATAGGCTTTTAACTATATAATATATTTAGATCAGAGACTTACAGCTGCTGTTCAGGTTAATCGTTTGTTCGTTGTCGGACAATACGTCGGTATTCCAGTTGATAAGCTCCAGAACAATATGAATTCGAGAATTTCTATTTGAAGTTTAATTCAGTGTTGAACAAAATCCGGTTTAGCTGCTGGATAAAATCCTTTCGTCTATGTGCTGATTCGACGCCGCGTTGGGATCCCCCCGTTAGATTAATACTAATTAAAAAACTTACGCTTTTAAAAATTGTGCAATAGTTGAACTGCGTTCACGATCGATAAACATATTCGCTACAAGCTGTAAGTCTGTTGATAGTTTTTTGTATGAACGAAACAGTAAAAACGTGTTTCGAGAAGACCATGCTTGATAAAGTAAGAGAACGTCTTTAAGTTCATTCTCGAATCCGTTTAACAAAATTTCCAAATAAATTTGCATTAAACCTATTGTTTTATTAAAAACGTTGCAAGTAAATAACATCAAAGTAGAAAATAATACAAACTTTGAAAATCTTTTGTAAGAATACAATACAGCATTCGAAATCCTGTGAATTTACATCGATTTGCACTAACGAATCCTTGTTTGTATAGGTCCATCAATCGTGACTGACACTGATTAAATTCTTCTCTATCACACTAAGGCAATATAAAAAAGCTTTAATTACTAAACTAATATGGTGAGTTAAAATTGAATTACACCATTTTTGAATAACAACTTAGGTATTTTGTAAGATAAAATACATTACTTAAAGGATTTATTTTTAAGTTTTATTAGATTATAATATTATAAATTCGTTATTTAATAATATAAATTTTTTTTTATTATATCCTCTTGTTGTATTGTTATTGAGTATATTAGCAAATATTTTGTAAATAACATCTGTATAGTTAGAATTTTAACTAAAATTCAATTGTTATGAATTGACTACAATGTATCAGAATAAGGATTAAAGGTCGTCAGGAAGAGCTGCTGTTGCCAGGCAAAATTTCCTATTAAATGTCCTACTATTTAAATCAAATCAGCTACCTGAATCTACGTATTTAATATAATTATAAAATTAAAATAAATAAATAATGCTAAATCAATAAATCAAAATTTAATAATTAAATAATAAATAATTATAAATAATTTTACATTTTTGAGCCAAAAATGTCCTACTTTTGACTCATAAAACCGCAGAACAGTAATATAGACAAAGTACTGAAAATATAAAACTAATATTTAGTTGAATAAATCACAACGTAAAGATTATAAACTGGAAAGTATATAGTTGAGCTCTGTGATAATTAATTTTCATATGTAAATGTATTAAATCTTATATTATATTATAAATATACTTTTAATTTATTCATTATTTTTTGGGCAGATGAATAGAGTCAAAGAATTGTGGTTAATATGCGCTTAATAATTTAAAAATTTGGCAATATCTAATTAAATTCGCCATTTTGAAATATCGAATAGTCACTACAACTTTTATAGTGACTTGGTCACTATAAAAAGTCACTAAGTGTCTTTTATATAACTATTATATCGTAATCTTTAAGTAAACGCAAGCAGGATGCAATTTATCATTGATTTAGACAATAAAATTACAATGATATTTAAAATATTATTGCAAGTAATATTTAATTACAGTAAGTGATTATATTAAATAAATACAATTTAAATTAAAATTGAATTTTTTATTTAATTAATTTTTAAATTTAAATTTAAATTTTTGATGATGCTGATAGTTAGTCAACCAAAAATATATAAATTCGATATTTTCCATTAACAAAATCCAACAAAAACTGTTGCAAAAATGTCCGCAATTCTTAAAATGTTTGAATAATTTTACTAATTCTTATTTTTCAAGATTAGTGTTGAAATCTTTAACTAATGTTAAGTTCTCCCTAGATGCAAGGAATTCATACAGTCACTTTATAAATGCAAACTACTAGTCCAAATTATAGAACGGTTTTGTAAATTAAATATTTTATTAAAGATATTTGGTTTAAAAATTGAATATATTTTTGTCAAGATCGTTGAATTAAACGATATAATTTCCAGATTTTCACTTTCACAATTTTCAAAAACATATCATTCACTAAAGTTGAAAGATTACCGCATTTAAAGCCGTCATTACATTAGTTTCGTATACTTTAACAGTGAAGTCGTTTTTAATGTTTTGAACCTATTAAAATCGAAACGATAATAAATTCGACATTTTTATTTACATACAGTCAGATCTTGACGAATGCTTCTTAACTGATCACAGAGATATCTAATATCCTTGAGCTTTGCTTTTTCACAGACGAATACGAAAGCTTGCTGCAAAATAGGCAAAGGACGAATAGTTGAAGCATCGGGTGTCTAGAAAACAACAAATTGGATTCGTACAAAATAATGAAAGCACAAACGGTTGTTAATCTGAGAAAATTTTTCTCAAGCTCAGTGCTTGTTCCCATTATTATATCTGTCATTTCGGCCTTAATATCAGTGGATTCCTTCTAAAAACAATCCAGAGCTAATTGATACCTAAATACTTGATATAATAATTAGCGATTACTTTTTGAAAATATTTTATGAAAATATTTTATAAAAAGATTAAGCGAAAAGGATGTAAAACGTTTATACCAAATGTAGAATTTACGATGTCTTTATTATTGTATGAAATCCTTAAACAATAGGCTGTAAAAAAAGAATACTCAATGTATATTAATAGATGCTACGAATGATGCAGATGTTTATAATACAATCCTTTTCACAAAAACAATGTATATGTTTATAATACTACTGTTTTCATATAACGAATAAATTCAATAGCTTTAGAAACCGAACATTATATAAAGACGATTACCTGCAACGGGTATTGCATATATTTTGGTGTATCAAAATTAAGACTTGAACTTTAGTTTGACAAATTAAAATTTAAAATAAAAAATACAAATTTACTAAATATCAATAATTTTTGTTTTTATAGAATATTAACAATAACATATAAATGAAATTTCTTATAAAGTTTAAAAACGTTTTATAATATTTTTGAGATTAATGCAATACGCATTATATAGAAAATGCAAAGGCTAAACTATGCAATATACATAAATTAAGTTACATTCAAATTTTGAATTAATCCTGTATTGACAATGTCAGCAACTAAACTAAAACAACTAAAGAACTGTAAATAAGAGCTACAACCTGTAACAACAACTTTGTTACAACTCTTTCTGTGTGGTCGCTGAGTTTAAAAACTTAAATTCTCAATTAATGATGTAAAATGATCAATAAAAACCGATTAATGATAAATATTGATTGTATAATTATAAAATCAATATTTGACAGACCTAAGCAGTCCTTTTCAAGTTAAAACTAAAATATAATTCCTCTTACCATATTTAAATTGAGCTGATTTTGTACTCCAACAGTTAAGCGATCCACATTAGGAACCCTGTATTTTCGTTGTTTACCCATTCTTGGTAATCTGAAAAGGAATAGATTGTGGAGAGTGCTGCGAATCAGACAGAAATTGAAAACAAAATAAAACGAGTAATTTAATAATAAACAACGAAAAAGCGTACTCGACAACATCTTTCTTCGGAGAAGGAAGTTTTACAATACTCCCGAGGGATGGAAAAGGTCTTACTTCTCGTTTTGCTAATTTGTCAAATAGCCCGTCTTTGAGAGTCCTGGCAGCAGTCAAAAATCTTAAATAGAAAAATTAAAAAAGATTTTATCTGTGGAAAATGTACTCTGGCATGGGTAACGACAACCAATTCACTGAATCTAAACTAGAACAAGTGCGGAGAGTTTCTTCAATTATCTGCAGGAGGTATTTGTGAGCTTTATTTATTAACGCCTGGGATTTTCCGCACTCACGGTAAACTTCTTTGCAATAATCTCTAAAGTAAAATTGATTAAAAATTATAATTAATTTTTAATTAATAAATTAATTAAAAGTGTGTATTTTACATTATAATTATCAATGTAATAATTATTAATTAATTATTAATTAAAAACTATGCGAAATTATGTCTAATTATTAATAAATATGTGTAATTAATTATAAATTAATTTACTAATTAATTGCTGCTGTGAATTATTTAACACAAGACGACATCTTTAAATTTTAACGCAAAAAATATCTATTTAAAAAGGGCTGCCTGACAAAGAACGGGTTAAGTATGTTAATCTGATTCTAAACCATTATTTGGCAGTTGATTTATAACATATTTCACATTTATCCTTTACTTGAAAATAAAATACTGAAATATAATTACTTCATACGTTATAATTAGGAGCAAAATATAATTTTTATTAGTTCATGAATCGTACATACTATTCATAGTACTATTCGAATTCACTTATGCTTTATGACAGTAATTGTATTTTCATTTGACGTTGAGTGCATAAAAGTGACCTGATTACGTAATGTAGAATTAAAAATGATTCTTAATATCGTTATTTTGAAATCAGAATAAAATTACAACAGAATTAGTAAAAAATGAATCAATCAATTGATTGCTAATCAGATGTTGCAAAATTTCAAATATTAATAATAACCACAGTATTGAATTTAATATATTGAGGTTCTAAAACCACAGTATCGAATTTAACTTGGCTAAAACGGATTATTAAAACTCGACAAAATTGTTGCAAAGAGCTTAATTTCAAATTCGTAAAAATTTTAAAACGCAAATTTTACCATTTTAAAGTACTATCATTTAAAGACCATTTTAATGAGCGGACCTTGTCACGGAAGAAGGGTCCGTGACAAGGACCCTTCGTCCCTTGTCACGGACGAAGGGTCCGGACAAAGGGTCCGTGTCACGGACGAAGGGTCCGTGTCACGGACGAAGGGTCCGTGTCACGGACGAAGGGTCCGTGTCACGGACGAAGGGTCCGGTCGCCGCCTCACTCGCATGGAATCAACTCCTTCTCGACGTCCGCCGCGCCCCCTCCTTTATCACATAAAGACTTGTCATTTACAGACCTATTATTTAAAGACACATAAAGACTTGTCATTTACAGACCTATTATTTAAAGACATATCATTTAAAGACATTTATAATATTAAAAATATATGAGAGGTTTATTGTTCTATTGGGAAACTTTTGGTAGATTTTATAATTTACTGCACAGCAATTTTGAAATATTGTAATAGTTCTTTATTTTGCCAATAAAACTCTTACTTCAGTTCGACGGGCCATTGCTCGAATTGGCCAAGCACGGAACGTATTTTATTACTAACACAATCATTATGGCAATTTGATTGATCTTGAGAATCGCTCGAAAACCTACTAGGTCGTAAGACAGTGCTAGGTCGTTTACGAATTGAAAATTGCACAGATTGTTTACTTCGATTATCATTATTATTTTGAATATGTTGGTGATTTTGAAAATACAATTGAGAATAGCGATAAACGAATCTATGCCAAGTCCGAGAATCGATAAGAATAGATACTTCATTGGACGTGCGTATATTCTAAAGTATTTCAAAAAATCAAATTAAATGTATTGCTACATAAAGTTAAAATAATCAAATATTAAAATTTAGCAAATGTAGTATATTTGAAGTATGCAAAATAAAAATTTAATTAAAATTTAAAGTCAATAATTAAATGATAATTATAATAATTAAATACAAAACACAATTATAATACTTAAAATAAAATAGTTTAATTTTATATTAAAAATTATTTCTAAAATAATTTTTATCATATAAAAATTAAATAAATATAATTTGTTATAAAGTATAATGAGAAAATAACTAGAAGAACCATTCGCAGTGCACAGTCAGTTCAATCGACTTAGCTATATGTGAAGATCAAATTTTATTTAAACGTGATTATCAAATTACAACTGAATGAAATATCGAGAGAAATAATACGACTTCTGCAATTTACGAATAACGATGCAAATCGTTACATGTCAGTAACACGACACTGACATGACGTGATAAAATATACATTTTTAAGTCTAGTGTATTTTGTATATATACTGTAGAACTACATCAAATAGTCGAAAGCTAAATACAATTCTAGGAGTGTGAAAGAGTGTTAATGAATACACTTACACTCTGTGTAAGCGTGTTCACGTTATAAATAAGTTTCCTAAGAGCCAGACGTAACGTTGTTGCGTCTGATTACGCATGGTTACAATTCATTTGAATATTTATAATTATTAAAATATGAATTGTTTCAATTGTTTCCATTAATCTGTATTTTCTACATTCTATTGATTCTAGTAATTAAGTAAGATATAATTAAACGTTTAGTTTGATATTTTAATGACTGTTGATATCATCAAAAAAAACTTAAAACTTCTTCAAAACTTTTCTTATTAATTATCTGAGATATTAGGTCTATATTTATATTCTTTATTTATTAAAATAAAACAAATTGTATATTAAAATTGTACTTACATATTATTATGTAGGTATTACATATAAAGTTATCAATTACACATATTTATTATTATTTTTTTAAATTACAAGTATTCATTACCAAGCAGTACATAATGGTTCCCGCAAATGGGCATTATTTCAACCAAACAAAACGTATACTTTAAAATCTTCTTAAGCGCTCCAATGTCTAACTGGATGACATCTCGTGGATCAATCTCCCCTAATGCAGGCAGATGACATTTTGACGAGGACGATTTCAACCCTTGCCCGAATTGAACGGATGCTTTCGCTGTAAGTGAAGTTACGGCGTGAAGAAATTAGCATTGCAATTCACTTCAGAAGGAAGGACGCGGACGGACCCATACCGCCATTTGCAACAAAGACCACAGGGATGAAATACGCCTTATCAATCCTTGTAACTCGTTCGCCGTACTTGGCAATTTTCTAATGCTCATGATAACGGAAATGACTTTCAATTGGTCTTGACGTATATGACGGAGCAAGGTGACTAAATATGCATACGTCCAGTAAGGACCGCTACATTCTATCGCGCAAGAGACCGTTACACACAATATCCAGACGCGCGCGTGCATCTGTAGTTGTGGTACCAACCTCAAAAATTAGTTCATCTGGAATTGACTGGAGACTCGGCTCAATCGATACACTGCTACATACGTGAGGCAGTTCGTTGACAAGAATATCACTTATGACATTATGACGAACTGTCGGCATTCCACCATATTATTATTTATTATTATAAATAATAATTATTATTTATTATATATTTATTATTTAGTAAACACATTAAATATTATTTATAAATAATATTTGATTAAACGATTTTGCAAACTACGAAACAATATGTGATTATATTGTACGTAAAAAAAATTGAATTTTCATCAGCATATATTCCACGTCTTTTTTACGAAAAGGCATTTTTAAATTATCGAGACTATTAATCTGTTATTAAGTGATACAACCAATTAATTATTAAATACACAAATTTGTTCAATATGTTATCAATTTAACATATTAAGAATTTGATGATCAAATTTTATATGTAATTGTATATTTGCTTCTTATACAGAATAGTTACTTACTTGATGTATGTCTTTCAGTGAATTCAATTGAACAGCATCTGTATTGATAGAATTACTGCTAAACACATTAGTACAATAATTGGTAAGACTAGTATGTGTATTTACATTGAACACAGCGTGCTATTAATTGCATTTACATTCGCATTTGAACATCTTTCGAATAGATGAGAAGTATTTGATGGTGTCCAATTATTAATCATATTTGGACGAATTGTCAATTTATATCTGGAAGAAAACATGGAAAATAAAGTTTAAATAAAAAGAAAGAGCAGCAAAATAATATAAGGTACAAATTATGCCTGCCAATAATTAATTATTATAATAAACAGTAACAGTAACTCGTACATAAAGCGTTTATTACAGAAATTAATGGATTAAATTAAATTAATAAACAATTATATAAATTAATATTTAGAAATTAGTTTATAGCCTTTTATATTACTACTACAATGTATTTAGAAATAGAATTTATACTGCAAAATTATAAATTTATTAAATAATACCAATTTTAAAAAATATAAATCGATAGTAATTGTTTAATAGTTTCGAAATAAATTACTAAACTTTTTTAGTATTAAATACGAACAGGAAAGTTTAAAGCTATCTGCTATTAAAAAACTTCTTCGGGCATGCGCCTACCGGCATGTGCCTACAACAGAAACCACGACGTGGCTTCTAAAGACAGTACGTGTGCTGTCGCTCATTCATTTATCATCGTACTACGGAGTTATGTTAGAAAGAAGCACGCTGATAAACCTACATCAAAAGTAATCTTATGACAGGAATTCGCTAAGCACACGCCCCTTCATCGGTTGAGCAGCTTTACATCCGGTACACGGTTTGCTTATCAATGGCTTCTCAGGACAGCACGTTTGCTGTCGCTCATTTCCTCATTTGCGTACTAAGGTGTTATGTTAGAACAAGCATCAAACGCTTGTAAACCTACATCCTCAGTAAACCTGACAAGAATTCACTAAGCCCACGCTCCTCTACCGATTGAGCAGCCTAACATCTGGTACAAGGTTTGCTTATCAGTGGCATCTTAGGACAGCAAGTGTGATGTCAGTCATTTTTTTATCAGCGTACTAAGGAGTTGTTGGAAAAAAACTCGTCCATCCGCAGTCGTATCTTCCCTTCACACTGGAAATCCGCAATCGTTCGTCCCCTCCACTTTACTACTCCCTACTCTTTCTAAGCTCTTAGAACGTCTCATCTAAATACAGATCGACGCTTATCTCTCGTCATCCAATCTGTACCCTCCTTTCCAATCCGCTTTCCGCTCTAATCACTTCACAGAAATCGCCTGCATGAAAGTTTACAACGACTTACTCATTTCTCGAGACAAGGCTCTATATAGTGTTCTCATCTCCTTCGACCTCTCCTCCGTATTCGACATTGTCGACCACTCCGTCCTCCTTTCTCGCCTTCGTTATGATTACGGCTTTTCTTCCTCCTCCGTAGCATGGTTTGCCTCATATCTTTCCGATCATTCCTTTCACGTCTGTTCTAGTTCATCATCCTTCCCTCCCATCCCTATCTTTTGTGGGATCCCGCAAAGTTCAGTCGTAAGTTCCCGGCTTTTCTCTCTTCTGCTTGGCGATCTATCTCCGTTTATCAAACCTTTCTCCTTTAACGTCATGCAATACGCCGATGACATTCTCATCTATGCTCATGCACCCGCACATCGCATACAAAATATCGGCATTTCTGCCTCCAACTGTCTTTATTCTATCAACGAACGTCTCTCCAATCTTCATCTCGTTCTAAACATCGACAATTCTAAAATAATGTCGATCATCCCCCGTAAATCAAACATATCTACTCCCACTGTATCTTTTGACTCATCGAACATCCCCACAGTACACAATCTCACTTTCTTAGGCTTCTATTTCGATGATAAACTTTTCCCTTAAACTCTTCGTCCGTGACAAGGTCCGCTCATCTAACTTAATTCTCCGTGACATCCGCCGTATCCGCCCCCTTATCGACTTCCGTTCTTGTATGTCTCTTCTTTCATCGCTTCTTTTCCCTAAAATCGATTACTGCCTTAGCCTTTTCGCCAATTCTCCAAAATCCATCATCCTACCCCTACAACGAATAATAAACACCGCCGTTCGAGTGCGCTTCCGTCTCCGTCGCTTCGACCACACATCCACATATTTTGCCCAACTCTCCTGGCCCACCATCCACATCCGCATCAAACTCCGCCTTCTTCTCGTTACGTTTCGTCTCATCGCTGTCGGCTCCCCATCGTTCATCGACCTTCCTTTCTTAGACGATACTCGCCCCACCTCGCTTTCGCTTTGTTCATGTCATACCCTCTTACTCCACGTTCCTAATTACTCCAACAACTACGGTCTCCGATCCTTCCTCGTCGCCGCCTCACTCGCATGGAATCAACTCCTTCTCGACGTCCGCCGCGCTCCCTCCTTTATCACATTCAAACACCTCCTCCGTTCACACCTTCTCGACACCTGATTCAGTCTTGTTTTGTTGTGGTCATGTAAGCGTGCGCTGGCACGCATTTGCCACGTTAAAATAAATCTTTTTTTTAACAGCTAAAGTGCGAGCATAAGCTCTTGCGCTAATGCTAAAATCACGTCACTGCAAATAAGAATGAATCTTCTTCTTCTTAGCGTTTATCCCGTATGACGGGGTCCGCTTGCCACGATCGTTGACGCCAAAATGCCTTCTTTGCTGCGTCTTTGGGCGTGAGTCCGACCATTTTCATGTCCTTAAGAAGGGTATCCATCCATCTTTTCTGTGGTCTTCCTATTGGTCTCT
Source organism: Pomphorhynchus laevis (assembly GCA_012934845.2). NCBI lineage: Eukaryota > Metazoa > Acanthocephala > Palaeacanthocephala > Echinorhynchida > Pomphorhynchidae > Pomphorhynchus > Pomphorhynchus laevis. The sequence goes on along the minus strand of WNNJ02001668.1, from coordinate 59,493 downwards.
TTCCGTCGACCTCGATTTGAAATGGTGCCTGCGCTAATGTGTTCACGTCTGCCCTCATTACATGTCCATACCATCGCAGCCTTGATTCTCTCAGTTTGTCTGCTATGGGTGCTACGCCAAATCGCTTGCGGATGTCTTCGTTACGGACATGATCTAGGCGAGTCTTTCCTGCGATCCACCTTAGCATTTTGGAAAAAACATTGATTAACAATGTTTTTGTTAATCAATTAACAATGTTTTTGTCAAGAAAAAACATTGATTAACAATAAACGTTTAATTTATGGAAAGTAAACCTTCATGCCCATATGCGCTCTTCTGCAAATTCGTCTACGGGAAGATTTTGTCTTTTGACTGTCGTAAATATTTTTCTTTCCGGATTTGTGACGGTAAAAACAATGATAAAGATAAATAAAACTACATTTAAACAATAAAATTCTATTTCATTTTTTATACAAATAATTTACATAAGATTTTAAATTAAACACAAAAACAAAGTAAGTCAAATTCATTCAAAAAAATAAAATTATTCAAAATTTTTATTTTCACATTATAAAACTTTACATATCTTTTAATTAATTTATTTTTCAAATATTCATCATTATTAAATTCTTTTTTAATTAATTCTAGAAGCCTTTTTAAAAACCTATAACGTTGTTGTGGTGGACGATTATTTGAGCAGAAGTATAGGCCACTTAATAAAAACGCGTTGAGCACTACTATACACCTACTCAAACTGACATTTAGACGTCTTGCAAGCCATAACAACTTTATACCTTTTTTACTAATTTAAAACATTTTGCCATGTCTGATATCCAGTGCAGCCTGGATTCGAAGACAGATCCCAGAATCCTTATTTGTCTCTTCCAATTCTCCGAAAGAGCACCAAATAATTTAGTATGGCGTCCTGGTTTGCGAAATCTGTAGTGAATGAAATTGCTTTTCGTTGGGTTAAACGACAAACTCAACTTAGACAGGCGTCTAGCAATCCAATTCACCACAGATTTCACTCTGTCTTCGAATATCCTGTCAGACAAGGAATCTCTTTTAAACACCAGCGATATATCGTCCACATAGATAGTACCGCTGGTGTTTCTATCCAAAAGTCCATCCAAGACTCCCTTGTCGTAATCATATAAAGGATTGGCGATAAAGGGGACCCTTGAGGAAGACCCTTAGATACCTTATAAAAGGGATTTGTCGTCTTCTAGATAGAAACTTCTGCTCCCAAAATTTCCGCACTCGACATAGAATGTTCAGTGGAACAACATCTCTTCTAAACGTTTCCATTACTGAGTCAAGTGTGATGTTGCCAAAGGCTGCATACACGTCAAGAGAATACAGCAGTGCCGGCCGTGTATCCTTAGTGAGAAAACCCTGTAATGCCCTGACTGCTTTTACAGTTCCCCTGCCATTACGAAACCTGTGAATGCGGTCACCCAACAATCCACGCGACTGATAGTGGCGAGCCAGGTATCTTGCCAAAGCTATCTCATAGACACACCATATTATTGGATTTGGTGATTGGTCTCGTGTCCTTAGCCGTTAACACCCATTGATACTTTGGAAGAAATATCACTTTCCCGAGTGCAATATCTAGCCAGGCTGCTAGCGATGAAGCAATCAGTTTAGCCGGGATTTGCCCTCGGAGTTCCTCGTCGATCAGCTTAGTAACAGCCGCGCACGCCGAGGTGTCATTAGAAGACGTCTTATAAAGCGATTTATTTTTACGTGACAAATGCGTGCCGGCGCACGCTTATATGACCACAACAACAAAAAACTAAATCATTTTTCGAGGAGGTAGATACGGAGGCGGCATTTCAAAGCAATAAAAGAGGGAGCGCGGCGGACGTCGAGTGGGAGCTAATTCAAGGCGAGTGGGAGGCGACATTTTATTCTAGGCCAGGAGAGTTGGACAAGATATGTAGATGTGTAGTCAAAGCGACGGAGACGTAGGAGCACTCGAACGACGGAGTTGATGATGCGTTGTAGGGGTTGGATTATGGATTTTGAAGAATTGGCGAAAAGGCTAAGGCAGTAATCGATTTTAGAGAAAAGAAGCGATGAAATAAGAGACATACAGGAACGGAAGTCGATAAGGGGGTGGATACGGCGGATATCACGGAGAATTAAGTTAAACGAGCGGACCTTGTCACGGACGAAGGGTTTAAGGGAAAGGTGATAACATTAAAATTAGTTCTGTCTTTACGGTTACTTCGGAAATCTATTCCACGTTTGAATAACACGTCGACGGAGACATCTAATTAGGGTCGATTAAATATATTTATCTTCAACATCCAAGAATGGTGTGTAATGAAGACTTGTCCCTTACTTCTAAAAACTCTTTAGGGGATTATTACAATCAGGGAGAATATTCCATACTAAGCGCATATGCATAATATTCCATACTAAGCGCATATGCATAATATTCCATACTAAGCGCATATCCATAATATTCCATACTAAGCGCATATCCATAATATTCCATACTAAGCACATAAGTGCATAATGAATGGAGGATACATACAGTGACTTTAACCGATTTTTATACAAAAAATGACTAACAGAGGGAGCCAACTTAGCTGCATTTATATGTACACATTTAAAACTGTTAAGCTCACCAAAATTATTTGGATAAATGGCAGCAAAAGCCTATAACAGTGAACTCGTAATTAAACCGTTCGAGAACATTTTTAAACCAGTTGAATCTAAGCTATCATTTAAACAAGTCGAAACATTTAAAATGGCTTTCCCGTAGCAATTGTTAACTATTATTAGTATTACAAGTTATAGCCAAATGGCTGTTTCAACTGATCACATAGGAAATAAAAAAGAAAAGAAAAGAAGAAAAAAAAAGTTTATAGCGGTTACATAATATTGTATATATTCGGAATGCCATGATCGTTAATCCACTGACGAAGTTGAACTTTAAATTGAGATAAGTCCTTGGTACATGCTATTTCTCCTGGCAACGTGTTCCAGGCGTTTAATGCTCGATGTGAGAGCCTAGCCAAACTCACTACTTTACCGTGGGGAAACTTAAATAGTTTCAACGGGTGGCCACGATGCGTCTGAGAACAAACTTTAACATAGCACGAGGGAAAACCATCTATCCCATTAACCATTCGCCATAATGCAACAAGGTCTAGGTAATATAGCCTCTGACCCAAAGATGGTATCTTTAGAAATTCAAGCCGCTCACGATATGAATATGATCCATCCATACACATTCGAGAACCTCTACGAAGGATTGACTCTAGTCTATTGAACTCTTTCTTAGTGTATGGAAAAACTGCTTGCACGCAGTACTCTATATGCGGGCGAACAAGAGCGCAGTAAAGCCGTTTGAAGACGTATGGATTAATACGATTAAATGCATTTTTGACGCAGTACATAGCTCGCAAAGCCTTGCTATAGGCAAACTCTGTATTTGATCGGGATTTCAATGTCCTATGCACCATGACACCCAGATCCCAATACTCCATAACGACATTAAGAATTGAAGTTCCGAGGCGAAAACGACGGTCATCGCAACGCCTTCCTAATTTCATGTGGCCGCATTTGTCAACATTGATCTTCATACCAGTAGCCTCACTCCATTGGTATATTTCATTAAGGTCTTCCTGCAGGGAAATGCCAAGCGGATCAATATTATCTACAGACCATATTTTGAGGTCGTCAGCAAAAGCAAGACAGGGACTCTGAATCCGCAGCAACAAATCGTTAAGGAACACAATAAACAGTAGAGGTCCTAGTACGGTACCCTGCGGAACACCACAGTAAACGCGTCTGGAAGTGGAAAGATGGGTGCCAACTCTCACCCTAAAGAAACGATTACGTAGGAAATCTTGAATCCAATTACACAACATTACAGGAATGCCGTAGTTAAATAGTAATGCTACCAAGCTCTCATGCGGCACCCGATCGAATGCTCTTGAAAAGTCAATGAATACCACATTAATTGATTGGCCGCGACTGACCGCCTCAACCCACATTTCGCGTGAAGTCAATAAGTTTGTTAAGCAGGAACGACCAGGGAGGAAACCGTGCTGAGAAGACGACATTATTCCGAGTTCCCTCAAGTGATGCCTGATCCGGGTGGCGATCAACTTTTCAAGCACTTTGCATAGAGAACTAGTCAGGCTGATTGGTCTATAGTCAGTACAAGCCGTTGCAATGGTTTTCTTTGGATCGGAACTACGATGGCAGTTTTCCAGACTTCAGGAACACATCCACTGGTCAAACTGTTCTCAAAAATAGCAAGAAGGGAAGGAGCCAAATATCTAGATAAATTCTTCAAGAGAAACGGAGAAATGTCATCAGGGCCAGTAGAGCTAAATGGGTCAAGCTGATCAAGCTGACTTACAATCTCACTAATCGTTACTGGAAGAAAACGCGAAGATTGTTTTAATGCTACACCATGCGAAGTGATAGAAGCTCTTTGTGAATTATTTGTCGGTATCGAAAAAGACGTAGCAAGGCATTCCACAATACCACTCTGAGAAGTTATCATACATCCCTCCGCATTAAGGACATACTTGATTTCTGTATTAAGGGTTCTGTTGCGACGAACATAGGCCCAGAATAGTTTTGGATTTCGTGTTACATTATTAGCGATAGACGATTCGAATGCACATCGTTTTGTTGCTTTCACTCTAGTACAAAGATTTCGAACATATTTATATCTGGCAGAGAAACTAGAGTCAGAACGCTGAAGCTTCCATAAACAATTTCTTGAACTTATTAGTTGTCTGACGTTGGAATCTATCCATGCAGGTGACTTAGCAGCATAAGAGGATTCGCGCATAGGGGCAAGAATATCAGATAATTTATGTAGGTAATCAGTGATCATATTCAATGATAGCTTGTCCGTGTTCATAAAAGTACACGGGAATTGGTTGTAAACTCTCAAAACATCTTCTCTTCTCACTTTCGACCAATGACGTTTGTAAGTTTTTGAACAAGGTGGACAGAATCTGGAATAAGGGACAGCCGTCAAGGAGAGCAAGCAGTGGTCACTACTTCCTAAAGGAGGGAGATGATCAACTTTGATTATGTCTCCTACATATCTGGAAAACACCAGATCAAGTACCGAATCCGATCTTGAAGTTAAGCAAGTTGGTTCTTGTACATGCTGAATCAGCATGAGTTCCTCAGCAAGGAACTCAGATATTTCCCTTTCCGTGGAACTACCATCAGAAAAGACATAGTCTGACCATCTAGATCGTGGAAGATTAAAATCGCCCAAAAGAATAAAGTGAGGGGAGGAACATACCGATTGTAAAATAAGTTTTAGTTGATCAGTGTCTGCAATTACTGACGGAGATCGATACACGACGCAAAAATTCATACTGGTCGCTGAGTGATCAATACGGAAGCATAGAGTCTCAAACGACCCACAAGGGTCACAAATATTCAACACCTCAGATACGAGGAAATTTTCTCTGACATACGCGGCGACACCGCCACCTCGCCTACCTGATATCCTGTCGCTTCGTATAAGGCGAAATCCAGGAATGTTCACAGTGGTATCGACAATATATTGATGCAACCAGGATTCAGCAACGCAGAAAATGTCATACGAATGAGAAAGCATGTGATACTTCAACTCCACTATTTGAGCAGGCAAACTACGAAGATTAGAATACCCAATCGATAAATAGCGTGTGGGTTGTGGTAAGGGATTACTAGGAACGGTGAATAATTTGTTGAATGAAACTAAGTGTCCCAGATCAGAATTGAAACTAACGCTATTGAAGAGTTGCGATGAATGACTGTTGAAACTACCTTTTCCAGACGAACTAGCAAAATTCAAACTGGATACTGCTAAGTGACGCTGTTGATCGTTATGGGATTCCAACGAACTACTGGGTGCCACCTGACAACCTGAAAATTTCGTATGCATAAGTTCGTTTCACCTTCAGATAGCCGGTTTCGTAATACTGTTTTTGCTTCTTTCAACTTTAAACGATCTTCGAGACTCAGATCCTTAAGAATACGATGTGGATAATCTTTAAGTCGAAAACCACGTTTGAGCAAAAGGTCTGCATGTTTTGCGGAAGATAATACAACTTTCAACAATCTTGGTTTCTACTAATTTCTCAACTATGATTGAGTAATTTGAAAATCGTGTTGATTTTATAAATCAAATAAAATCAAAATTAATGTGTTGATTTTTTAATTTAAATTAATTTTATTTAAATTAATGTGTTAATTTTTCCCTTGTTCGATTAAGACCGTAGTCTTTCTAAGCGTCGGCTCCATCACTCCTTTCGTGTGTTTAATCGCTTTCTTAAACGTTCTCCAACCTCACGCACTCCAAATATCCGTGTTTCCAATCTTTCTCTCCGCCGTTCTCATCTCATACTTATGCGAACTAAACTTACTCTCTCTTAGCGAAATCAACAGGAGTCCTCTTCCAACTCTAAATCTCGTTGAAAAATCTTAAACTTAATTCTGTCACGATCATCTACCCCTTGCAACATAAATCCTGATGAATTTTCCTCTTATCTGGGATCTAAGCTATATAATTTAATTCCCGTTCTACCCATATGCCCTTGTATCCTCTCATCTCTTTAAATACTTCCTTCCCAGAGCTATTCTACCTTCTTCCCGTTTCGTCTAATGAAGTTTCTTCGGTTCTTCTGTCATTACCTAATAAAACCTCTCCTTCTGACCCAATTCCCACCTACTTGCTTAAAAAATCGGCTCATCTATCTTATCCTTCCAAACCACTTTGTTCAACTTGTCTATCCGCAGTCGCACATTTCCTTCCTACTGGAAGTGCGCCACTGTTCGCCCTCTCCTAAAAAGCAATCTCCCGACCCTACACAACCATCTTCGTACCGTCCTATCTCAATTCTATCAACCCTCTCTAAACTCATTGAGCGTCTCGTTCTTAAGCAAGTTAATACATATCTCTTTTCATCCATCTTATTTCCTCCCTTACAATCCGCTTTTCGCTCTAATCACTCTACTGAAATTGCCCGTCTTAAAGTTTATAACGACTTACTCATTTCGTGCGATCAAAAATCATGTAGTGTCATAGTTTCTCTTGATCTATCGTTTGCTTTTGACATCGTCGATCACTCGATTCTTCTCCATCGGCTTCGTCATGATTATGGCTTCTCTTTACCCACTGTATCATGGTTTTCTTCATATCTATCAAACCGTACATTTCGCGTATATTCTAACTCTTCTCTCTCCCATCCTTCGTCCATTCCGTCCGGTGTTCCACAATGCTCCGTATTAGGCCCTATGCTTTTCTCTCTTCTTCTCGGTGATTTGTCTTCGATTTCTCATAAATTTAACTTCCATGTTATGCAATATGCTGATGACATTCTCATTTATGCTCATGCACCTGTTTATCGTATTCACGATCTTAGTGTTTCTGCTTCCGACTGTCTTGTCTCAATTTCCAATCATCTTTCTTCCCTTCGCCTTTCTCTAAATCCTGATAAATCCAAAATTATGTGGATCCTACCTCGACGCCTCGGCTTAGAACCTCCCTCCGTATCATTAAATTCTACAATTCTTCCTATCGTTGATAATCTCGTTTTCCTAGGCTTCCATTTTGACAACCGACTTTCACTTAAACCTTTCGTTAGAGATAAAGTACGCTCATCTACCCTTGATACACCGCAACCTTCGTCAAGTTCGTAGATTTATCAATTTTCCTTCTTGTATGACTCTCATATCTTCTCTCCTTTTTTAGACTCGATTATTGCCTTAGTCGATTTTCTAACTCACCTAAATCTACTCTTCTTCCCCTACAACGCGTTGTCAACGCAGCCGTCCGAATGCTCCTCCGTATTCGTCGTTTTGATCATACATCCTACCATCTTGCTTCTCTCAATTTGCCTACAATTTATTTTCGTATTCAAATTCGTCTTCTTATCGTTGCTTTCCGCCTTGTAACTTTTCATACCCCTTCATTTCTCAACCTTCCTTTTCTTGATAATTCTCGTCCTGTTTACTGTTCCTTGCGTTCCTGTAATTCCCTTTTTTTACATGTCCCAAACTACTCAACCTCCTTCGGACTCCGCTCCTTCCTGGTGGCTGCTCCTCTATCGTGGAATCATCTGCCCATTCATATACGCCAATCAACTTCCGGAAGTTTGATCTTCTGTTTGTTAATGATGGTCTGCATTGCAAATTGTTGGATTTAAGAGATCACGCCACCTACAATTTAAGCTAGATGTCGGAAATGCATTTTCACAATGTCACAGAGGCAGCAGAAACGGCGTGTGATAGTTCATCTTACTGACGATGGCTGCCGTCTATCACATGACCGTCTAGGAGTGACGAAAGTTTGCAGACTAAAGAATATGCTCGATTCAAACACTTATACAAACATATGGAAAGAATTGCTAATCGCAATCTCGAGCAATACCGATTCAAATGAAACTCTTATTACATAGAAAGAATCGATTCACTCAATCTCGGTTTCTTACAGTCAAGCATCTGAAAGTTTGATCTTCTGGTTCTTAATGATGGTCTGCATTGTAAATTGTAGGATTTAAGAGCTCACACCACCTACAATTTAAGCTAGATGTCGGAAATGCATTATCTGGGGTTCAGTTGAACCCCATTACTTTCTGGGGTTCAGTTGAACCCCAGATAATTAACCCGACTCGTAAAGACGGAGGGTGGTTGAGGCTGCAAAATGGAGGAGAGTGCTAGTTTCTTAAGTTTCTTTGTTGTGGCAGGAGCACCATAAAAAACTACCACCTGTGATTTGTAGGAGTTTTAAAATAAGATTGGATGGGGGTAACTTATCTTTTAATCTTAAAAAGAAACGGCTGATGTCCAAGACTACATTTTTGCACCTTCGTTTCTGTAGGTGTAAAGACCACATCTTTGCAACTACAGGAAAAAGATAAAAAGGAAATAATCAGCAGCAAAATAAATGTTGTATTAATCTGTCACGGGAAACTTTAGTAGATTGTGCATCATCTAAAAATAAATATCTTTGCACCTACAGAAAAAAGATACAAAGGAAATATTCAGCAGCAAAATAAATGTTGTGTTAATCTGTCACGGAAAACTTTAGTAGGCTGTGCATTATCTAAAAAATTATCCAAAATGTTCAATCCGTTGGTTGCGCGATGTGGAAATGACTTGATAACCGCCGTCTTGCATACTTGCTGCTTTATTAGTTTAGTATTATGTCCCATTGTACGATTTTAATCCCTTATTGAAATCAGATGATTTAAGGACTCACCCTATAAACAAGGATAATGATACTGTTCTAAAAATTCGAAGGATAAGTATCGAAAATGAATGGTGAATAGATCAAAATAGCCGACGACATTTTGCAAATAATTTGAGACTGTTCTTCAAAACAAATGCGGATTACTATACCTAAATTTGTAAGCATTTCTTACGTCTCTTAGACATAAATATATTAAATTAGAATCCTTACATATTTTTACGTGCTCATACATCTCATAATTAAGCGCTAATTTGTTATAAAACACGAAGACTCGGTTATCTGATCTGAATTGTATAAAATTAATATGATAAACCATTTTTTCTACTCCACTGTAAAAACGGAGAAATTTATCAATGTATAAAATTAGTATGATAAACCATTTTTTTCTACTCATTTGTAAAAATGTAAGAATGAATCATTGTATAAAATAGCGTCTTGTGAAACACTGTTTATCGTCGAAATCTCTTAGTATTCAATACTTTAAACAGCAGCAATGGATAATGTTTAGTTAAATAACGTCTTTTTCCGGTTCTTAACTTTTGCATAACGGAAGGTATTAGTAAGAAACGTACTTGCTTAATCGGCTTTTAACTGAGGATTACGAGATATTTAATTTTGAATTTATGTAGAAAAAAAATAAAAAATAAAAATGTGTAGTGCATATTACTACATGAACCGTTAAATATCTCATTAATATACAATTGTTCATAGCATATAAAAAGTATATGAAGTACAACTTAACAAAAGAATTTATGATACAAATTATTTTTTTGAGATAAAATTTTTTTCTCAAAGTTTTAAACTATGGACACCACATTTTTTCATATTATTTGAACCACCAAAGTCAACTATGCCTACTATCAAAAGTTTAGCTCAATTCAACTCATAAATGAAGAGAAATATAATGTTCAATTAGAGATGACTTGTTCAATTTAGGTTTTCACAACAGCAATGACAAAAATATATCATTTTGATGAAATATTTTAACTTAAAATAACTCTTTACTGTCGTCCAAAAGGTTTCTAAAACGGTGTAAATTATTATGCGCGAAGTTCGCCTCCAAGCATATTCGCTCAAATAATGTTCCATCCATATTTTATTTTTTGCCTTTTCATCTATAAAATGTTTTAATATACTCCATTGCAACTCAATTAGCTGATTATGGCAAACTAGAAATTTAGAATAATATGTACACATGGTAATGAATCGGTAGTACCTGAGATTGGATCCATTGGATTAACTGTTGAGTGGCTGTAACAATAGTATTCTAATTTGATATAATCTTCCCACAAATCGCTGTGAATGATACTACCATAATAAATAAGTTTAATTTCACCTTCCGTACAGTCCTGTTCCTTCCACTTTCGGCAATTCCTCTAATTTCGTTCATTCCCCTTCCCCGTCCACATGTCCCGTCTCCATTCTCATTCAACCCATTCCTCTTCCTCTTTCCCCCACTTCCCACGTGTCCTCTTCCCCTTTCCTCATTCCCTAATCCATGCATTATCCTTTTCCTATTCTCCCATATCACAATGGGATTAAGATTTCTGTTATTTTAATTGGGAATAATAGTTTACAATATAAAAATATATTGTAATAATATAATTTATAATAATATTACTTATGATAATCAAAAATCTCATTTCGAATATCACGCCAAACGAAAAATGTCTTAATACCACGAGCGATTCATTAAAATAAACGATGCTACATTTTATACTTTCGTAAACTTATGTAATGGAGCTTTTGGTAAGGAAGCACAAATGATACTCAGAAAAATCGCTTTGTTAGAATCAGAAAAGAGCAAACTTTTATAGTGTCTGCATCTCAGATTTACGGATAAAAGCGAAAAAATGTGCAGTAAAAAATATTGCAGGAACATCAAAGCTCTTTAATTCCTGCTGATTTTTCTGGTGGAAACAACGAATTGGATCAGGTGAAAAGCACAATTTATTCTTTTAAAGCTAATTCCAGCAATGATGAAGGTAATGTTTTGTGCCATTCTAAAATTAACTCGGGGATGCTTCTCCAAGTGCCGAAGCAATCAAATTTATGTGTTATAAATGCCATCAAACCGACTGCGAGGCATAATTTATCGGCCACGTTTTTGAAAGCTTTCGCTGGGGAGTGTACAGAGAGTTATTTTTAACTCAGTAAAGACTATGGAGAATTCATTGAGAATATCCTTCGTTAATGGGTAGATAATGAGGGAATACAACGATTTTTTTGCACAAAATTTGGCACATCGAGGAACGATTATTTTAAACCCATATTGTGTACGCTGAAAATTGCCACAATGGTGAGTAAACCTGAGCCTTTTTCACTGAATATCCTTCAGTGGAATTCAGGAGGTGCTTCTGCCCTTAGACTTTTATCTGGTAGAGATGCAGATGTTATAGTCCTTCAAGAAACGCGGTCTATCCGTATCCCCCAGGACATTACTCGATTTATTCCCAAGCATATATCCACTCACTTCACTCCGTATATAATCCTCCTCACTCCTCTTCATCTCAAGGTCTTTTAACCTTAGTTAAATGCTCCTTAAGATATTCCCTCCTTCTTAACTATTCTTGTCCAGCCCTATCTTGTTTAGCTATATCACTTCGTAAGAACGGTAAACGCATCAGCATAGCCAATATTTATATACGGCCAAGAGAAATTCACAAGAACCGTGACCTCCTGGATCGTATATTAGGTAGTGGCTATGACATGTTACTTGGTGACTTCAACTACAGAACTGATCGTTGGATTAATGTAGCAAACCGCAGAGCCAAGAACGACTATCTTATTCACAAACCACCATCCCCACCTTTTATTGCTCAACAACTAATTCGCTCCTCGACATATTACTGCTACATAAGAAGTGGTTGTTGAAACCCATCTGTACTGAGCAGTCGCGCCAACAACAGAGCACCTCTCATGACCTAATTCGTTAGCGGTTAGAGGAAGATACGTTGATTAGAAGGTTCCACTTTGATCCCATCAGGGTGGCCTTCTTTCAAGCAGCTATCCAACTCTTTCCCCGAATTGGAAATGAGAGTTTGACCGAATTAAATGCCTACCTATCTTCGCAAGCTACCGCGTTGCTTTCGATTACCTATAAAGGTCGCATATACAATCCCACTCCAACAAAACTCAAGGTCCTAGCTAAAATGCACACTTTCCTAATCTCTCTGTTTCCGCCAGACAAGCCCTCTCGAATGAATACTGGAGCACTAAATATAGGCTCCAGCTGAGTAGGGATAATGCAAGCACTTCTCGCCTTTACCCTTCTCAGTCTTCCTTCTGGAAGATATTCAAGAAGAAGAAGTTTGTCTGTTGGAAGGATAGAGCACTAGGTTGGATCGGTAGAATAGGCCTTAATAAAGTTTTGGAGGAGTCACTATCCCTACACAATTATGGAGCCACTCAATCACCCCAACCAATCCCGCCTTGGTGTGACTTCAGGAGTAGGGACTTGTCTGTTACAGATATCCTTAACTCCTGGGGGCCACTCCCAGGCACCTCCAGAACCCATGCGCCACTCTCCACTCGTGTTTGTCAGCTTTTGACATACAGTCAGAGAAAGGAGGTCGCCATAACAATGCTATTAGCCTCCCTGTCCCATTGCTGGAATAAACATCAACCGTCGTGTTTCTATACAAAAAAGAGAAGTCGATTTCATGTCCTAAAGAAATGCGACCCATTTCGACTCAAAATTCCCTCATCTCCATTTACGAAAAAGCGCTTGCGCGTAAAATCCGCGATCATCTAAGTAGGCGAAATTTAATCCAACCAGGTTTTCATGGATACGTAAAAGATCGCTCGGTTCATTCAGCAATAGGTGAAGTGCAACAGTTTTGTCAAGATAACAGTCATCAGCTTGTTGTGGCTGTTTTTCTTGACTTCTCTGCCCCATTTGACCGCATTTCCATTCCCTTTGTTATCTCTTCTATCAGGTCCATCGGGTTGCCTGCGAGAATTGTTAACAGGGTGAAAATTTTGCTGTACATCAAGCAATTCTTCTATGAAGACGACCCTGATGCACGTCAGTTCTACCCTGTTACAGGTGTGCCTCAAGGCTCCTCACTTTCTCCATCTTATATCTTGCTGCCTCCATTGAACTATACAAAAAATTCAAACGCGATCAACATCTTGTGGTATATGCTGATGATACCACAGCCATGTTCTCTGGACGCAGGTGCAAAGATGTAGTCTCTGACATCAGCCGATTCTTTACAAGATTAAAAGATCAGCTGCCCATTTCAAACCTTGTTTTAAACTCCTCCAAATCGAAGGTGGTTGTCTTCCATGGCGCACCTGTAACAATGAAAAATTTCAAGAGATTGGCACTTTCAGCTCTATCTTCCATCCTGACTAATCAACCACTCCTTACCTTGCAAATCGAATAAAATACCTGGGGTTCACCATTACGGTGAACTGGTCAGCGAAAGCTGACCTGTATAGACTTAAAGTATCCTAAAGAGAGCTAGATGGGCCCTGAAACGGGCCCTACATCTGTCATTCAAAGAGAAAACCCAAGTACGCCTTTGGGCACCTGGGCTATCTCGGAATTGGTCTTCTTTTCAAGAGGTCGTCCCCCAGAGCCTGAAGCTCATTGTCTCTAGTTTACCCGGCATTGTCCGCTCCGATTGGATCATTCGGGAGGTGAAAGACCCCGGGTGGTTCCGTCGAAGAGCGGCGTGTTGGATTGGTTGGGGGGCTCAGATCCCCATGGATTTGAGGCCATAATTCTTGAAGAAGATGTGCTGCAGTTGAAGAATGGCAATCATCTATGAAGAAGATTTGATGAAGATTTAGACTGTAACTGTCTTCTTGTATTTATTCTATTTATCCTGGATGTTTATTTATTAATAAAATCTGTTATTCTTAGATTTACGGATATACTTCGGATTTCTAATTTTAGGGTTGTCAGGAAATGCCATACGTTGCTCACGATCAAGTTTTACAAGAATTATGAGATATTTACATGAAGACGTATCTAACTTATAATAAATGAAACGAACATTTGAACATTTAAAAAGGGTATAATTTAACTGTATGTTTTCAAAATTTCATCATTATAAATATTACCATAAATAATAGATGATCCTAACCGATGGGCTATTAGATAGTTCAAATATATTTCGTTTAGAAAGCGAGCCGTTAGACTTAACAACCAAAGGTGCTTTTTGGTATTCCCGATTTTAATAATAAAATTATTTAATATACACCAGAATAAAAAGCATTAATAATATTTGATATTTACAGAATATAAAGCATTAATAATAATGATTTATACACCAGAATAATAAGATTAAAAATACAGCAACAAACTTTACATTTATTAGAAAGTTACGAAAATTACAAATTGGTTTATCAGATTCCTTGTTTGGATTACAATAAAGTTTTACAAAACAAATAAGTAAAAACTTTCTTGATAACAAACTACTTACAACTGGTTCAAACTATCTTGATAATTAACTACATACAATCTAATATACATACAATCAAAGCACTGAGTAACAAGAAACCGATACGGGACGGACGGATTTACGACCGACTTCACGAATCAGACAACTATATACAAATGGGTCAAAAAAATAGTCTCAAGTTTCCAACCATGTCGCGTCCAACACTGATGTTAAAGATGTTTCCAATGGATCTGAACAACAAGTCCTTTGCTCAAACAATGATTGTCACACGTGGGTAAATATTTGGACTTCAGAATCCCAGGCATCTTGCCTTGCAGACAACGAATTCTACTGTGGCTACTGTTATGCTAAGATGATAAATACGATGCAGAGTGAAATAGAGAGTATCAAGACGAATATAGTCTCCAACAAACTAATCCGCAAACTTTCCAATAAGCACATATCAACATCCAACACGTCAACTCAAACTGTCCCCGTCGTTTCTAATGTCCTTTCTCCACCCACCGACCCTGCTCCATATACACTTCTCATTCTATGTCATATTCACTACCCGACACATCAGTCGTTCTTCTTTACGGAAGCGGTTTCGTTCTCGTGATCGTTGCGTCATGGTCACTAATATCACTCCTTCCAACTCCTTATCTCTACAAACACGTCTCGACCACGATGTTTCCGCCTTCATATCCATCCTCTCGTCTATTATTCCTGCGGATAAACCATCCTTTTTCAAGGACATTTCTCCTGTAGCATTCATCCGTCTAAACAAATCTTCTCAATCTAATCCTTCACAGCCCCTCTCCTAAAAATTGTTTTCAAGCATTGCTCTCACGCGTCTTCTGTCCTCTCTCAACGATTTAAACTCATGTCATTTTCAACCCCTCGAATTTTCCCCGATCGCACCCCTTCTGAAATCGCACAACTCTCTTCTGCCCGCATGGAAAAATGCCGTCGCAAGGAAAACGGCGAAACATCACTCTCCATCCGAAACAGACGGAAATTTTCAAGTTGTCCACACCCGTCCCAAAATTCGATGGCGCTCCATCTCCCCTATGTGTCTTCTCCACTAGACTCTTTCACCATTACACACAGTTTCCGCCTCGGCCTCCTCAACACTGGATATATACTCAATAAATCTGATCTTATCCTCAACCTATTCACCAAGCAATCCAACGATCTCTTCTGACTCACCGAATCCTGGCACTCAGATTCCGACGACCTTTCCATTCGCCGTCCGATCTCTGTCGGTTGCTCCCTAGTTGAATCCGCCTGCCCCTTCAGCTTATACCCTTCTAAATTCTCTAATCATGGCGGCATCGTCGCATTCGCGCGTCACTCCGCGTCTCTTCGCAAAATCAATCCCCCTTTCAAACCTTGCTTTTTTGAATTGCTCACTTGTCGTTCTTCTAACCCGGTCACTCTATATCTCGCCATTGTATACCGTCCTGGTTCATCAGCTCCTACATCATAATTTTTACCGAACTCGCTGACCTCCTTTCTCATTGTTCCTTGTCCTCAATCTCTTCAATCGTTCTAGGCGACTTAAACATCCGCATAGATCGTCCCTCTTCCACGGATTCCATCCGGTTCATCAACATTCTACCCAATTACAATTACAAACTAATCTCCACTGCCCCCACACATATCCTTGGTGGGGCACTCGACATCATCGTCGTTCTTGATCATTTTGCTGCATACATCTCACTGCCAATCTCTGATCCTGGTCTATCCAATCACTTTCTCGTCACCCTTGATCTCACTCACAACCACACCCTTCCTCACACACTTACAATCCTACGTCGCCCTTGGAGAAATCTTGACCTCTCCCTTCTCCGCTCTGCCTTACTCAAATCGTCTCTATCCTATTCCACAATAACATATTCATCTCCTCACGATCTCGCCTTTCTTTTCGACTCTGAACTCACATCCACTCTCGATCCTCTCTTGCCCTTCAAGTCTCACCCACAACGTCGCTTACAACGTACCCCATGGTTTGACATCCAATGCTAACACTCAAAGCGTTGACTCCGTCATGCTTTTCGAGTATATCAACGCTCTCTCAGACGTGATTTCCGCTCGATCACTCCGTCTTTCCGTGATACCTATCTTGCTCATCGGCGGTCTCATCTCCACCTACTACGTACCAAATGCAACTCCTTTTGGCAGCATAAAATCATCACTTCATTCAACACTAAGACTCTATGGAATACTTTTAACTCAATCCTTGCTCGCTCCTCTCCGCCGTGCAACATCAATCCCCATGATTATTCATCATTTCTCCAGAGCAAAGTATCCACGTTTCTCTCTCACACCCCGGTATCCATCCTATCCCAATCGGCCCCTCCTAGCCTCATTCTTCCGGAACTCTTTAATCTTCTCCCTGTTTCACATTCCGATGTCTCATCTGTTCTCATGACCTTGCCCAGCAAAACCTCACCAGCCGATCCACTGCCTACCCACATACTTCTCGCCACCTTGTTGCGAGAAATATGTTGTCGATGAGTATACTTCTCGCAACCTTGTTGCGAGAAGCATACTCATCAATATCCCATTTTCTCACAACCTTGTCTAACTCGTCCATCCGCAGTCGTATATTCCTTTCACACTGGAAATCCGCAATCGTTCGTCCCCTCCTTAGAAACAATCGCTCGACCCCTCCCTGTCTTCCAGCTATCGCCCCATTTTACTACTCCCTACTCTTTCTAAGCTCTTAGAACGTCTCATCTAAATACAGATCGACGCTTATCTCTCGTCATCCAATCTGTACCCTCCTTTCCAATCCGCTTTCCGCTCTAATCACTTCACAGAAATCGCCTGCATGAAAGTTTACAACGACTTACTCATTTCTCGAGACAAGGCTCTATATAGTGTTCTCATCTCCTTCGACCTCTCCTCCGCATTCGACATTGTCGACCACTCCGTCCTCCTTTCTCGCCTTCGTTATGATTACGGCTTTTCTTCCTCCTCCGTAGCATGGTTTGCCTCATATCTTTCCGATCATTCCTTTCACGTCTGTTCTAGTTCATCATCCTTCCCTCCCATCCCTATCTTTTGTGGGATCCCGCAAAGTTCAGTCGTAAGTTCCCGGCTTTTCTCTCTTCTGCTTGACGATCTTTCTCCGTTTATCAAACCTTTCTCCTTTAACGTCATGCAATACGCCGACGACATTCTCATCTATGCTCATGCACCCGCACATCGCATACAAAATATCGGCATTTCTGCCTCCAACTGTCTTTATTCTATCAACGAACGTCTCTCCAATCTTCATCTCGTTCTAAACATCGACAATTCTAAAATAATGTCGATCATCCCCCGTAAATCAAACATATCTACTCCCACTGTATCTTTTGACTCATCGAACATCCCCACAGTACACAATCTCACTTTCTTAGGCTTCTATTTCGATGATAAACTTTTCCCTTAAACTCTTCGTCCGTGACAAGGTCCGCAGATCTAACTTAATTCTCCGTGACATCCGCCGTATCCGCCCCCTTATCGACTTCCGTTCTTGTATGTCTCTTCTTTCATCGCTTCTTTTCCCTAAAATCGATTACTGCCTTAGCCTTTTCGCCAATTCTCCAAAATCCATCATCCTACCCCTACAACGAATAATCAACACCGCCGTTCGAGTGCTCTTCCGTCTCCGTCGCTTCGACCACACATCCACATATTTTGCCCAACTCTCTTGGCCCACCATCCACATCCGCATCAAACTCCGCCTTCTTCTCGTTACGTTTCGTCTCATCGCTGTCGGCTCCCCATCGTTCATCGACCTTCCTTTCTTAGACGATACTCGCCCCACCTCGCTTTCGCTTTGTTCATGTCATACCCTCTTACTCCACGTTCCTAATTACTCCAACAACTACGGTCTCCGATCCTTCCTCGTCGCCGCCTCACTCGCCTGGAATCAACTCCCTTCTCGACGTCCGCCGCGCTCCCTCCTTTATCACATTCAAACACCTCCTCCGTTCACACCTTTTCGACACATGATTTACAGTTTTGTTTTGTTGTTGTCATGTAAGCATGCGCTAGCACGCATTTGCCACGTTAAAAAATATTTTTTTTAATAACTTAAGGTTTGTTATATTATTTGTTATAATAACTATAAAGGTTCTCCTTAATAGTTAACATCGTTTTGAAAATCTTTTGAACGACAGTATAGATATATTTTAAGTTGAAACATTTCATCAAAATGATTTATTTTTGTCATTGCTATGATGAAAATCTAAATTGAACAAGTTATCCCTAATTGAACATTATATTTCTCTTCATCTGGGGTTAAATTGAGCTAAAATTTTGATAATAGGTATATTAGACCTATTTTGAAATGTTAAATATTAAAAAATGTTGTAAAAAAATAATAGGTATTCGATGATTCAAATAATATGAAAAAAAATCGTTGTGTCATGATTGGAGAATTTGAGACAAAAATTATCTCAAAATATAATTTGTATTATAAATTTTTTGTTAACTTTACTTGATATACTTTATATGTTAAAAATCAGTCTATTGATGAGGTATTTAACGTTTCAGTTCGTAATATGCACTACGCATTTTTATTTTTATTTTTCTAAAAAAATATTTCGAAATATGATTATCCTGGGTTAAAATCCAATTAAGCAGATACGTATCTTACCAATACCTTCCGTTATGCAAAAAATGAGAACCGGAAAAATGCGTTATAAAAATATTTAACTAACACCTTTTAGCACCTTTTATCCAACACCTTTTAGCCTGCCGACGCTATCCTTATGTATGTACTTAAATCTATTCATTTCATCACATCGCCGTTGCTTACTACCCTTTTCGATTGTTCTATTCGTAGCTGCATTTTTATACAGAACTGGAAATCAGCCATCGTACATCTTCTTATAAAGAAACCGTCCCTCGATATTTTACTTCCATCTTAATACAGCCCGATTTTTCTTTTATCGACCTTATCTAAAATCATTGAGCGTCTTGTGTTACATCAACTCAATCTATACCTCGTTTCCTCAAATTTATACCTTCTTTCAATATGCCTTCCGTCGAACCAGGAGGCATACGAGGAGCGTTTGTGACTTCGGGATTGGCAAGGTAAAATATAATCAAGGATACTAGAGAGCTTGTTGGTGAAAAAATGTGGATAGACTATCATCAGTCAAAATGTTTTACAATGCGACAAGAGAGGAGAGTCAAGGATTTCAAAACGCAAAAGGGTAAGGTCGAGGAGTTGCCATGATCGACTTAACGTAGCATAGTTGCGAGCAGGAGTGAACGGGATATTAATATTAACAGTGAGAAGGAAATGATCGGAAAATACAGGAAACCAGCATCTGAGATTGTAGAGGAAATGTATGTAATGAGACTGTTAGGAAAAGCGATAATATACAAAGATAATAAGAAAATTATTATTATTGGTATTACAAGTTATAGCCAAATGGCTGTTTCAACTGATCACATAGGAAATAAAAAAGAAAAGAAAAGAAGAAAAAAAAAGTTAATAGCGGTTACATAATATTGTATACATTCGGAATGCCATGATCGTTAATCCACTGACGAAGTTGAACTTTAAATTGAGATAAGTCCTTGGTACATGCTATTTCTCCTGGCAACGTGTTCCAGGCGTTTAATGCTCGATGTGAGAGCCTAGCCAAACTCACTACTTTACCGTGGGGAAACTTAAATAGTTTCAACGGGTGGCCACGATGCGTCTGAGAACAAACTTTAACATAGCACGAGGGAAAACCATCTATCCCATTAACCATTCGCCATAATGCAACAAGGTCTAGGTAATATAGCCTCTGACCCAAAGATGGTATCTTTAGAAATTCAAGCCGCTCACGATATGAATATGATCCATCCATACACATTCGAGAACCTCTACGAAGGATTGACTCTAGTCTATTGAACTCTTTCTTAGTGTATGGAAAAACTGCTTGCACGCAGTACTCTATATGCGGGCGAACAAGAGCGCAGTAAAGCCGTTTGAAGACGTATGGATTAATACGATTAAATGCATTTTTGACGCAGTACATAGCTCGCAAAGCCTTGCTATAGGCAAACTCTGTATTTGATCGGGATTTCAATGTCCTATGCACCATGACACCCAGATCCCAATACTCCATAACGACATTAAGAATTGAAGTTCCGAGGCGAAAACGACGGTCATCGCAACGCCTTCCTAATTTCATGTGGCCGCATTTGTCAACATTGATCTTCATACCAGTAGCCTCACTCCATTGGTATATTTCATTAAGGTCTTCCTGCAGGGAAATGCCAAGCGGATCAATATTATCTACAGACCATATTTTGAGGTCGTCAGCAAAAGCAAGACAGGGACTCTGAATCCGCAGCAACAAATCGTTAAGGAACACAATAAACAGTAGAGGTCCTAGTACGGTACCCTGCGGAACACCACAGTAAACGCGTCTGGAAGTGGAAAGATGGGTACTAACTCTCACCCTAAAGAAACGATTACGTAGGAAATCTTGAATCCAATTACACAACATTACAGGAATGCCGTAGTTAAATAGTAATGCTACCAAGCTCTCATGCGGCACCCGATCGAATGCTCTTGAAAAGTCAATGAATACCACATTAATTGATTGGCCGCGACTGACCGCCTCAACCCACATTTCGCGTGAAGTCAATAAGTTTGTTAAGCAGGAACGACCAGGGAGGAAACCGTGCTGAGAAGACGACATTATTCCGAGTTCCCTCAAGTGATGCCTGATCCGGGTGGCGATCAACTTTTCAAGCACTTTGCATAGAGAACTAGTCAGGCTGATTGGTCTATAGTCAGTACAAGCCGTTGCAATGGTTTTCTTTGGGATCGGAACTACGATGGCAGTTTTCCAGACTTCAGGAACACATCCACTGGTCAAACTGTTCTCAAAAATAGCAAGAAGGGAAGGAGCCAAATATCTAGATAAATTCTTCAAGAGAAACGGAGAAATGTCATCAGGGCCAGTAGAGCTAAATGGGTCAAGCTGATCAAGCTGACTTACAATCTCACTAATCGTTACTGGAAGAAAACGCGAAGATTGCTTTAATGCTACACCATGCGAAGTGATAGAAGCTCTTTGTGAATTATTTGTCGGTATCGAAAAAGACGTAGCAAGGCATTCCACAATACCACTCTGAGAAGTTATCATACATCCCTCCGCATTAAGGACATACTTGATTTCTGTATTAAGGGTTCTGTTGCGACGAACATAGGCCCAGAATAGTTTTGGATTTCGTGTTACATTATTAGCGATAGACGATTCGAATGCACATCGTTTTGTTGCTTTCACTCTAGTACAAAGATTTCGAACATATTTATATCTGGCAGAGAAACTAGAGTCAGAACGCTGAAGCTTCCATAAACAATTTCTTGAACTTATTAGTTGTCTGACGTTGGAATCTATCCATGCAGGTGACTTAGCAGCATAAGAGGATTCGCGCATAGGGGCAAGAATATCAGATAATTTATGTAGGTAATCAGTGATCATATTCAATGATAGCTTGTCCGTGTTCATAAAAGTACACGGGAATTGGTTGTAAACTCTCAAAACATCTTCTCTTCTCACTTTCGACCAATGACGTTTGTAAGTTTTTGAACAAGGTGGACAGAATCTGGAATAAGGGACAGCCGTCAAGGAGAGCAAGCAGTGGTCACTACTTCCTAAAGGAGGGAGATGATCAACTTTGATTATGTCTCCTACATATCTGGAAAACACCAGATCAAGTACCGAATCCGATCTTGAAGTTAAGCAAGTTGGTTCTTGTACATGCTGAATCAGCATGAGTTCCTCAGCAAGGAACTCAGATATTTCCCTTTCCGTGGAACTACCATCAGAAAAGACATAGTCTGACCATCTAGATCGTGGAAGATTAAAATCGCCCAAAAGAATAAAGTGAGGGGAGGAACATACCGATTGTAAAATAAGTTTTAGTTGATCAGTGTCTGCAATTACTGACGGAGATCGATACACGACGCAAAAATTCATACTGGTCGCTGAGTGATCAATACGGAAGCATAGAGTCTCAAACGACCCACAAGGGTCACAAATATTCAACACCTCAGATACGAGGAAATTTTCTCTGACATACGCGGCGACACCGCCACCTCGCCTACCTGATATCCTGTCGCTTCGTATAAGGCGAAATCCAGGAATGTTCACAGTGGTATCGACAATATATTGATGCAACCAGGATTCAGCAACGCAGAAAATGTCATACGAATGAGAAAGCATGTGATACTTCAACTCCACTATTTGAGCAGGCAAACTACGAAGATTAGAATACCCAATCGATAAATAGCGTGTGGGTTGTGGTAAGGGATTACTAGGAACGGTGAATAATTTGTTGAATGAAACTAAGTGTCCCAGATCAGAATTGAAACTAACGCTATTGAAGAGTTGCGATGAATGACTGTTGAAACTACCTTTTCCAGACGAACTAGCAAAATTCAAACTGGATACTGCTAAGTGACGCTGTTGATCGTTATGGGATTCCAACGAACTACTGGGTGCCACCTGACAACCTGAAAATTTCGTATGCATAAGTTCGTTTCACCTTCAGATAGCCGGTTTCGTAATACTGTTTTTGCTTCTTTCAACTTTAAACGATCTTCGAGACTCAGATCCTTAAGAATACGATGTGGATAATCTTTAAGTCGAAAACCACGTTTGAGCAAAAGGTCTGCATGTTTTGCGGAAGATAATACAACTTTCAACAATCTTGGTTTCTCTACCACCTTTTTTTCCAAGTCGAAACAACTTTGTAACCTTCAGAGTAGAAGCTAGCTTCTCATCACCTTCTAAGAGTAACTGACAGAACACAGTACGGAGGCTGGACACATCATCATTCATACGTGTTTGTGAGTTACTGGCCTTTGATTCAGCGATACCACTAAATAGGATATTGCAAGACCTATCTGGATGCGAACGGTAGTTTGTAGAAGGAGCGTTGTCCAAAGAAATGCTCTGACCATTTGAAGGTAAATAATTTCCTGATTTATTCTTATTTTTGGCCTTCTGTTTTCTATCGATGGCCCCACTCGAATCGCTACCTCTGATTTCACCCAATTGATGGTATGTCGATCCAGCGTTTCGTGTAGGTTGCAATAGAGTGTTGCGCCATACCCTTCCTTTGTTTACAGCTGGTGTAGTTTGTTCAACATGAATGACCGATTTTTCTTTGTCCTGAAAGGATGACAGCATTTGAAGTTCGGCATTTGAAGTATTATCGTGCTGATGCGTAGATGACAGTGAAGGTAATTCAATCCTCGGTTCACATAGGTCAGGAGTTGAACTGTCATCTAATGGCAGCTTAACGACAGGATTAACGGTACAGGTGTTTATCGAAGTTTGATGGTCCGTGCTGTCTTGAGAGACACGAACGTCATTTAAGTTGATAGGTAACGATATATCACAACAATTCACATCACAAACCATATCTTGCACTAGTTTCATTTGGAGGGCCGAAATCATTGTAGCAGAACAAAAGCCGCAATAAAAGTCCTTGCTCTTGAGTGACGACTCGGTATTTAAAGGAATGTCGACAATAGACCACACTTCACAGCCTTTATTGCAGCATTCGACCTCTAGCCGCTTATACGCATTACGATGTTGCGTGATATGTATAGTGTTTGACGCTCTCTTCGAATTTGCTTTCTTCATTGTGAAATTTGATTTCTTCATTGTGAAATTGTATTTACTTTAGATTGTAAGAGTCTCAATAACCAAGACTTATTTAAAAAAAAATAAGTCTCAAAATGGGTGGGGATGTTTGTTAGTAAATTAAGTCTAATGTTGGACAGAAGAGTTACAAGTTTTTCGGAATCTGAATTGGAAGGGCGATATAGACGGATGTTGAAATCATCAAGAACAATTGAAGGTAGAGAAAAAAGTGAACGTTTTGATAGTAGATCGGTGAGTTCATTAAAAAATATGCAAGACAGTGGTTATGAACCTGGGCGATCGATGATTGCAAGTTGAATATGAAAAGAAAATGAAGATTTACAAAGGAGCAATTCAAATGTAGTACAGGGTAAGGAGAAATCGATTTTTCAAAAGACGACGGTATACTAGAGAAGGCGACGATTTCGCCATGAATAGAAGTAGTAAAGTTTTCTGAGTAATGAGCGAGCGGAGTCAACAAGAGAAAATTCGAAGGAACGTAGATTACGGATTGCAAGGTCGTCAAAATCAGTATGTCAGGATTCAGTGAGACAAAGGATCTAGTGATTGTTATGCTAAGAGATCGAGAACGGCAATTATGGTGGGCGTTCTCTTTTTATTGCCGCTAATATTCTCTGGAATAAATCTTCTCTTGCAATCCGCTCAACTGCCTCCTTTAAATTCGTCAAACACAGCATCCGCTCTATTTTGTCCCTAAATAATTGATTCAATTAATCTAGCTATTTAAAACTCTTCCACACGCTCCCACTCATAAACATTTGGACAATTGTCTTTCTCTCGATCCATTCTATCGTGACAAAACGATAGAATGGATCGAGAGACATTTCTATTGACAAGAAAATTTATAACTGTACTAGCAAATTACATTCTAGATTATTCCTGTCAGTTCCAGATTATTCCTGTCAGTTCCGCTCGCTACGCTCGCGGATTGAGCTCAATCTATCGATAAAAGGTCATGCCTAAAAAAGCGCGATCTCAGATCCCTGTTCCTGATCAACAATCTTCCACATCTAAATGCAATGATGGTTATACCAGCTTTGAAGTTGGATGCGATTCCAAAGATTGCGATGTATGGACACTTGTTCGTGTTAAAATATCCGACCACTCAGTGTATAAACTTAAACATTTCACTTGCGGTTTTTGTACATCAGTACGACTACTACAGTTATCCTGCTCATCTACTCCTGTATCACACACTACCACTCAGACCAATGCTGTTTTAGATGTTTCCCTCGCATCAACACCTGACTTCGCATCATATAATCCCATTATTGAACCTACTCTCTCACACACTCCTCGTTCAACTACGTACCAAACTTCCATTAATCTTTCTCATTCTAACAATGCTAACGGCAAAGCTTTTCATCTCGTACCTCCTCTTTCCTATTCCTCCCCCAATCTAAATAAATCTCAAACTTCTTTATTCTCCTCACGAACTCCTTACTCGACCCCCCTGTATCACCTCTCAATAATTTACACCCTTCCATCAAAATCATTTCCAGTAACATTTCCGATCAACTAATTCAACACTCCATTCCTGTCACTCATGCCCCAACCTATTTTAATTCTCCTTACTCTACCTCCCACGTAACACTTCCCAATAAGTTACATCCTTCATTTAAAATCATATCCAGTCACATCTCTGATCAACCGATTCAACACCCCGCTCCTGTCACACTTGCTCCAACCAATATTAATTCTTTATCAAGCACCCCTGTCATTTCCACTTCTATCTGCTCATCTACCTCGACTCCAACCAGCTCTGTCCGTCCACCACTTCCACGAAATCGTTTTCCTTCGCGCGATCGCTGTATAATCATATCAAACTTAAAGCTTTCCGAATCTGCTTCTCCACAATCTCGCCTCGATGATGATGTATCTGCTTTCAGGTCTATCCTAGCAACCATTCTTCCTGATGATAACCCATCACTCTTCAATAATATCGCTCCTGTATCCTTTATTCGTTTAAACAAATCCACTAAATCAAATCATCTCAGTCCTCCACTCTTAAAAATCGTTTTCCGACATAGTTCACATGCCTCTTCGGTACTCTCCCAACGTTTTAAACTTCTTACCACTTCATCTACTTGCCGTATCTTTCCTGACCGCTCCCCTTCTGATATTGCCCAGCTCAATTTAGCTCGCATTGAAAAACATCGACGTGAAACAAACGGCGAGTCATCCTTATCTATACGTAAAATCAACGGAAATTTTCACGTTCTTCACACAAGGCCAAAAATTCGATGGCGTCCCATCTCTCCCCCTTGTCTTCTTCGCTAGTCGATCTCGCTCCTAAGCATACTTTTCGTCTTAGTCTATTCAATACTCGCTCCATTCTTCATAAAGCTGATATGCTTCTCGATATCTTCGATCAATTATCTATCGATATTCTCTGCATTACCGAATCCTGGCACACTGACTCCGACGATCTTGCTATTCGTCGTCTATGTCGCTCTGGTTGTTCTCTAGTTGAATCAGCTCGTCAAATTACATCTCATACATCTACTGCGTCTAACCATGGCGGTATTGTTGCCATTGCTCGTCACCCAATGTCTTTACGTAAAATCAACGTTAACATCCGTTACACTTCGTTCGAATTACTCATATGCAGATTATCAACGCCTTTCCCTCTGGAACTTGTGATTGTATACCGTCCAGGTTCAGTTGCCCCATCACGTATCTTCTTTAACGACCTTGCAGATCTAATGTCTCACTGTTCATTGTCTTATACTCCTTCTTTTGTTCTCGGTGACTTTAACATTCGTCTTGATCGCCCGTCTGACTCTGACTCTATCACTTTAACTAATCTTTTTTCTGATTTTAACTATAAATTACTTTCAACAAGCCCAACTCATATTCTCGGCGGTGCTCTCGACATCATTGCTGTTCCTAACTGCTTCAATGACTATACCTCCTTGTCAATTACTGATCCTGGTTTGTCCGATCATTTCCTTGTCACTCTTACTCTTACTCGTCCCCATCCTCCTTCTCCGCCTTTACCATTATCTACACCAAGTCGACCCTGGAAGCTTCTCGATATCCCTATTCTCTGCACAGCCTTACTCAATTCTTCACTCTTTTCACTTCCTCTTAACTATCTCTCTCCCGATGATCTCTGCATTCTGTTTGATTCTGAACTTACGTCGATCCTCAATAACCTTCTACCTAGTCGACTTCGACGTTCCCAGCGCTTGCGCCATGCTCCCTGGTTCGATTCTGACTGTAGTCTTTCTAAGCGTCGACTCCGTCACTCTTTTCGTATGTATAAACGCTTTCTTAAACGTTCACCCAACTCACTCCCTCCAAATCTTCGTGATTCCTACTTTTCTCAACGCCGTTCACATCTCATTCTTATACGTACTAAACGTACTCTCTTTTGGCGAAATCAACTCGAGTCATCTTCCAACTCGAAATCTCATTGGAAAATCTTAAACTCAATTCTTTCACGATCATCTACCCCTTGTAATATAAATCCTGATGAATTTTCTTCTTATCTACAAACTAAGCTATCTAATTTACTTTCCCTACTACCCATAGCCCCCTTGTACCCACTCTTATCTTTAAATACTTCCCTCCCAGAACTATTCCACCTTCTTCCCGTTTCGTCTGATGAAGTTTCTTCGATTCTGCTGTCATTACATAATAAAATCTCTCCTTCTGACCCAATTCCCACTCACTTACTTAAAAATATCTGCACTTTTATCTTACCCTTCCTAACCACATTGTTCAACTCGTCCATCCGTAGCTGTACATTTCCTTCCATCTGGAAATGCGCCACTGTTCGTCCTATCATCAAAAAGCAATCTCTCGACTCTTCACTACCATCTTCGTACCGTCCAATCTCACTTCTCCCAACCCTCTCTAAACTCCTTGAGCGTCTCGTTCTTAAGCAAGTTAATACATATCTCTATTCCTCTAACTTATTTCCTCCCTTCCAAGCCGCTTTTCGCTCTAATTACTCTACCGAAATTGCATGTCTTAAAGTTTATAACGACTTACTCATATCGCGCGATCATAAATTATGTAGTGTCATAGTTTCTCTTGATCTATCGTCTGCTTTTGACATCGTCGATCACTCGATTCTTCTCCATCGCCTTCGTCATGATTATGGTTTCTCTTTACCCACTGTATCATGGTTTTCTTCATATCTATCAAACCGTACATTTCGCGTATATTCTAACTCTTCTCTCTCCCATCCTTCGTCCATTCCGTCCGGTGTTCCGCAAGGCTCCGTATTAGGCCCTATACTTTTCTCTCTTCTTCTTGGTGATTTGTCTTCGATTTCTCATAAATTTAACTTCCATGTTATGCAATATGCTGATGACATTCTCATCTATGCTCATGCACCTGTTTATCGTATTCGCGATCTTAGTGTTTCTGCTTCCGACTGTCTTGTCTCAATTTCCAATCATCTTTCTTCCCTTCGCCTTTCTCTGAATCCTGATAAATCCAAAATTATGTGGATCCTACCTCGACGCCTCGGCTTCGAACCTCCCTCCGTATCATTAAATTCTACAATTCTTCCTATCGTTGATAATCTCGTTTTCCTAGGCTTCCATTTTGACAACCGACTTTCACTTAAACCTTTCGTTAGAGATAAAGTACGCTCATCTACCTTGATACTCCGCAACCTCCGTCAAGTTCGTAGATTGATCGATTTCCCTTCTTGTATGACTCTCATATCATCTCTACTTTTGTCTAGACTCGATTATTGTCTTAGTCTATTTTCCAACTCACCTAAATCCACTCTTCTTCCCCTACAACGCATCGTCAACGCAGCTGTCCGAATTCTCCTCCGTCTTCGTCGTTTTGATCACACATCCTACCATCTTGCTTCTCTCGATTTGCCTACAATTTATTGTCGTGTTCAAATTCGTCTTCTTATCGTTGCTTTCCGCCTTGTAACTTTTCATACCCCTTCATTTCTCAACCTTCCTTTTCTTGATAATTCCCGTCCTGTTTACTGTTCCTTGCGTTCCTGTAATTCCCTTCTTTTACATGTCCCAAACTACTCTACCTCCTTTGGACTCCGCTCCTTCCTGGTGGCTGCTCCTCTATCGTGGAATCATCTGCCCATTCATATACGCCAATCAACTTCCCTGCAGTGCTTCAAACGACAAATCCGATCCCATCTGAACAATTTAACTGCTTGACTTTCTCATTTTTGTTTGTGGACTTGTAAGCGTACAGCTTGTACGCATTTGCCACATTAAATAAATTTGTATTTGTATTTGTTGTTAAAACCCGATCTGCAATCTCCTACTTCACGTAATTCATTTCAATTATTCACATTCTTTTAAACTGTCCCACACCCTCTCACACTGCAACATCAACCTTTGATTTTGGTCATACTTTTGTTTTTTTTTTCATTTTTTATTTGTTGTAAAACTGTAAATTTGTAATTTAGTAGACTTGTAAGTAGATGTAAATATCCACAATAGCCACTTTAATAATAAACCTGTACTTTTTTAAGGTTGCACTGATTTTGTGGAACTCTTTAAAACTATCCCACACGCTTTCCCACATCAACATCAAAGGTTGATCATACTTTTGTATCTTTTGCTATATTTCATTTTTTATTTGTTGTAAAACTGTAAATTTGTAATTTAGTGGACTTGTAAGTGGATGTAAATATCCACAATAGCCACTTAATAAACATGTATTTTTTAAAAGACGATATAGTCATTCTTCCTCATACATCCTGTATTTGATTACGGAACATTTAAATAACTAACTCACACTGAAAGATATCTAATTAGGCTGAGATTATTTTCCAAAATTGAATTAATATGTGATATTTCTTGATTTATTTGATGAATTTCTCTCTTAAGTTTGGTAAGATTAATGTCATTTTTATCAATGATACGAGCTGGGAAAAATCCGTAATATGCCTGTTAATCAAGAAAGCCAGCCGGTATCCGTATTAGTAGCCAAATTAGTAAAAAAGAATAACAGTTCGGGTTAGTACACTAAATAACGTTAGAAGATCCTTCGTCTCGGTGGAGATCTGAATTTGCTACTAGTGTTTGGTGTTTATGTATTTTGGGTTGTCGGACTTTGTCAAGATATCATTTGAGTGATTGGAAGTGAATCATGGCGATCATAAAGTGGTGATGCTAAGCAATCAGTGCGATGACGATTAACCTGACAAAACATAGATCATGCAAATTGCAGACACCATTGCATTTAACAAAAAACGATTTATTTTAACGTGGCAAATGCGTGCCAGCGCACGTTTACATGACCACAACAAAACAAGACTGTGAATCAGGTGTCGAGAAGGTGTGAACGGAGGAGGTGTTTGAATGTGATAAAGAAGGGGGCGCGGCGGACGTCGAGAGGGAGTTGATTCCAAGCGAGTGAGGCGGCGACGAGGAAGGATCGGAGACCGTAGTTGTTGGAGTAATTAGGAACGTGCATTTATATATTTTCTTTACACAATTACACTTTTTATGACTTTACATAATTATTTTTGCATGTTTTAGCTGTAATAATTTGTATGCAATTTTTCTGACGAGTATGATCGCACTATGTATTTTGGAAGACACTGTCCCAGAAAATCACTGTCCGAAATTGTTCGATTGTACTTGTCACCTAATTTTCAGATATTTTATGATTCAGGGAATGATCTTACGATGTTGACTGCATAGTGAATATCTCAGACGGCCATAGAACGATATTATAAATAATATATTTTTATAGTAATTAATAACACGCACCTAATAGGAAAAAGTAAAGTATAAAACATCAGAAAAAAAGAAAAATTTTATTTCACAATCTTCATATGGGTATTCTATAGCGATAAGGTGATATCAGACACCACCAGCAAACACGAACGCAATTCTCTACGATTGAACCATTTAAGTCTTTCACGCACCTTAGGGTCCAATTCCGGCGCATGATGGATAGCAGCATCGATAAGATGAGCCCCCGATATCTTAGTCTTTGCTCTGGATACGTCCTCTATTAAAGAAGACTAACGATATTATTGTAATACAGCGAACTGTGGTACGTTAATCTGGATCTCTCAACTTGTGTATGAGCACATCATATAGTGCGCAATTGCAATACTTACAATGACGGTATTGCAAAAAAATGCGCAGTGAGGTAACAGTCGAATGATAAACGAAGAACGAAATGCAAACAAATTTGGATAATTTCTTGGAAGAATCTCAGGTATCATCTACATTTTCTACGAACGAGGTAAAAGATTTGTTAACCTCCACTGGGAATGATGGTATTGGGGAACTTCTTCCTATTCCCACACTAAAAAATCTAATAAGTATCAAACTTACTGCGCCTCAAGTGCGCCATAACTTATTCAATCCATTTCTAAGAAAATTCACTGAAAAATTTTGCAGAATCTTATTTAATTCAGTAAAATATTTCGAAACAGAAATAAAAATTAGATTAGTATCTAATGACCTTGCCAAGAATTACGAGGAATTCTTCAAAAGGGATCTCTCGCACTTAGGATCTCTACAATACTAGCCAATTTTGGCTTCGCTTAAAATTAATAATCTTACTCCACACCTTGAGGACAAAGATATCGATTCCTTAAAACATTGTTATACTATCTCTAACTTCAGGACGGTAACAGGGAGGAATGGCTTTCCCCTCCCGATCGCCTTCGTCACAGCCCCTCTTGATAAGGCTGATACGCTAAATAAATCTGCCTGTAACCGCTTTTTAAGGCATAATCTGAAGTTTACTCTACTAAGTCATTTAATTGTTGTACCTATTAGCCTATTTCCTCTCACCGTTATCTTTACTTTGGATAACGGACTATCCGACCATTTTCTTGTCATCATCTCTATTTCTATTCTAAACTCTTTTTTCTCTGAGTCACCTATTATCCGTCGACAGTGGAAACGTCTCAATTTTTTCATTTTTGCTCTATCCTAATTGTCTCTTCTCTTATATTCTCGTGTCATGTGTCCTTATGTCCTCGTCTTTCACTCTCCAATGTCCAGATTATCTGTCTAATCTCTTTGATTCTGTACTATTTTCTATACTCGATAATATTCTTCAATTTCAACTATTTACTACACATAAAACGCACTAGGCACCATGGCTTGACATAACTGTCTGCATTCGAAGTATCTTCTACGTCGTTCGTTTAGAACAGACCTTTACTTCCTGAAGCGTTATCCCAATTTTAGTTGTCACACTTTCACGTTATCTCAAATTTCACGTTGTAGTTGGTGAATGGAATTAAATTTGCGGGTCGACTTCATAGAGAGTTCGCTATATTCCTACTCATGACAAAACTCGTCGGATAGCGAACTGGCTATTACATATCTCACTGCATTGTACCAATTAATAGTAGTGGCATCTCGGTTCGACATATACTTTATTTCGATTATTTTGTCACCAATTAGTCTCGTTATCAATCATCTGATAGTGTCTCATTCAGTAATCATGGTGGCGTCATCACTCTCACGTATTTCTTTACCTCTTCATCGTTTAACTGCTCCCCACTGCAACACTTGCCACCAATGGGACCATTGGGGGCTCCGGCTGTAGTAAGGCCAGATCTTGTGAGGTTTGCGGCTTGTCCAGCTGTCCTTATGTCGGAGGGAAGTGCTCCTACCCACCAAAGTGCTCCAACTGCGGCGGAGCACACCCGGCATGATAAAGAAAATGTATCGAATTTAAAAACTACAGATCCCGACACCTCTCCTCCAACCCAAAAAAGATTAAAGCCGCTAGCTTTGGGGCAGCAGCTGTTAGAATGAATGATAGCGATATTTTACAGCGTATCAACGCTACCAGACGAGAGATTTTTCAGCCATTGGAGTCGCTGTTCAAGAAACATTGTGCATAGTTCATTTCGACTCCAGTAATTACTGTCCCTCCGGCATTAAACGGATCAAAAATAAAAGAGCTTCTGCTCCGAAATTTCCACCGGTCAAGATAGGAAAACTTATTAAGTCTAAGACCGGAGAAGTTGCGTTAATATTGGGAAATGAAGACAATGCCCGTTTGCAAGTGTCTTCCTTAGTTTGGGCATGTGGTGGAGAGGGCGACCTTTCACTCCCTAGCTCCGTCTAGGTTAAGGCAATTCCACCCAGCTAATCTAACGCAATGCAGAGTACTTGTGAGCATTTTCCATTGAATATTTTTCAGTGGAATTTGAGAAGAGCTTCTGCCCTTAGACTTCTATCCGGTAGAGATGCAAATGTTATAGTCCTTCAGGAGACACGGTCTATCCGTCTCCCCCAGGAAATTACTAGATTCATCCCTAAGCACATTTATTCCCACTATACTCCGTACATAACCCCATCTCACTAATCTTCCTCTCAAGGTCTTCTAACCATAGTGAAATGCTCCCTAAGATCCTCCATCCTGCTAAACTTCTCTTGTCCAGCCCTGTCTTGTTTAGTTATATTACTCTGTAAGAACGGTAAACGCCTCAGTCTAGCTAATACTACATCCGTCCAGGTAAGATTCACAAGGACCGTAACCTCCTGGATAGGATTTTAGATATTGGCTGTGACATGATACTTGGTGATTTCAACGACATAACTGGTCTGTGGATTAATGCAGTACTCCGCAGAGCCAGAAACGACTATCTTATTCATAAACTACAGTCCCCTGCCTTTCATTGCACATCAACGAACTCTCTCCTCTACATACTACTGCTTCAAAAGAGGTGGTGGTTGAAACCCCTCTGCATAGAGCAGTCGCGGCAACATCTGACCACCTCTCATGAACTAAGTCATTAGCGGATTGAAGAGGATACGTTGCTTCGAAGGAGTTGTCACTTTGACCCCATTATAGTGGTTTCCTTTCAAACAGCTATCCAACGCTGCCCCCGAATTGGGAATGGGAGTCTGGCCGAATTTAATTCCTACCTCTCTTCGTAAACTACTGAATTGTTCTCGACTACCAAACTTATGTGCTGCGTATCCCCAA
Source organism: Pomphorhynchus laevis (assembly GCA_012934845.2). Taxonomy (NCBI): domain Eukaryota; kingdom Metazoa; phylum Acanthocephala; class Palaeacanthocephala; order Echinorhynchida; family Pomphorhynchidae; genus Pomphorhynchus; species Pomphorhynchus laevis. Next base: position 25,285 of record WNNJ02001668.1, on the reverse strand, counting down.
TCTCTCTGTTTCTGCCAGACAGGCCTTCTCGAATGAATATTGGAGGACTAGATATAGGTTGCAACTGGGTAAGGATAGGGCAAGCATTGCTTCCCTTAATCCAGCTCAGTCTTTCTTTAGGAAGATATTCAAGAAGGAGAAATTTGTCTCTTGAAAGGATAGAGTATTAGGTTGGATTGGAAGTAAATGTCTTGTTATAGTTTTAGCGGGGTCGCTATCCCTACATAATTATGGAGACACTCAACCACCTCAGCCAATCCCACCTTTGGGGACTTTAGGAGTAGGAATCTATATGTCACAGATATCTTTAACTCCTGGGGCCCATCCCGGGCACCTCCAAATCCGTCACTCCACTTTCTTCTCGGGTCTGTCAGCTTTTGACAACCGAACAAAGAAGAGAAGTGTTCGTCACAATGCTATTAGCCTCCCCTTCCGATGTGGCTGGCATCAACATTAGTAGTAGAATTTTTATACCTAAAAGAAATCCGGTCTGATGTCCTAAAGACCTACGGCCCATTTCGATACAAAACTCCCTCATCTCCATTTACAAAAAAGCGATTGCGCCTAAACTCCGCGATCATCTATGTAGGCGTAATTTAATCCCACCAGGTTTTCATGAGTTTGTTAAAGGACGCTCGGTCGATTCAGCAATTGGTGAGATGCAGCAGTTCTGTCGGGATAATATCCATCATCTCGTTGTGGCTGTTTTTTTACATTACTGCTGCGTTTGACCGTTTCTCCATACTCTTTTTAATCTCCTCTATCATGTCTCTCGGGTTGCCTGCAAGAATTGTTAACAGGGTGGAGATTTTGTTGTACACCAAGCGATTCTTCTATGAAGACGACCCTGATGCGCTTCAGTTCTACCCTATTACGGGTGTGCCTCAAGGATCCCCACTTTTTCCAGTCGTATTTCGCTGCCTCCATTGTTCTCTATAGAAAATTTAAACGCGATCTACATCTGGTGGTATACGCTGATGATACCACAGCCCTGTTATCTGGACGCAGTTGACAAATATGTAGTCTCGGACATCAGCCGTTTCTTTTTAAGATTATAAGATCAGCTCCCCGCTTCCAATATTATTCTAAACTCCAGCAAATCGTAGGTGGTTGTCTTTCATGGCACCCCTGCTACAAAAAGAAACTTAAGAGATTAGCACTTTCTGCAATCTCCTCCATTTTGCAATCTCATCCACTCCCTATCTTCTCGAGTCGAATTAAATACCTGGGGTTCACCGTTACGGTGAATTGGTCGGTGAAAGCTGACCTGGATAGACTTAAACGTATTCTGAAGAGAGCTAGGTGGGCCCTGAAATGGGCTCAGCATCTCTCATTAAATGGTAAAACCCAAGTACACCTATGGGGTGAAAGATCCCGGGTGATCCAGTCGGAAGGCGGCGTGTTGGTTTAATTAGAGGGCTCAGATTCCACTGGACCTGTAGCCGTGAGTTTTGGCAAAAAAATAACAACAATTTTTTTGTTGTCGTTGATCTGACTTGTTATAGTTGCTTTTCATTTACATATTAACCCTGAATCTTGTATTATTTATTTTAAAAGAAATTTATTTATATTGCGGTTTAGCATTAAATATTTTTGATGATTCGTCATTTATCATTGCGGTATAAACCATCTAAAGCAGAAAGAAGTTATATTTTATCGACTACCAGTGTTATTTCTCACGTTAGTGGGGGTCACTTTCTTGTATAGCAAGTAGTGATTTATATTCTTTATTCCTTACCGGAGTCCTATTATCGCGAAACTAAGTTTATTAAAATTGCAGGTTACAACTTCATTTAGTGTATATCACATAGACGTTTCATATATTGATATGATATATGCATATCGTTGTGATATATCATATCATAAATATTGCATTCATATTTGTGATTTGGAGTATATCAACTCAGTATGCATTGTAATAAATTGTAGTAAATTGACCCGTATTCATAGGTTGACAAATAATACGTTTTGATTGGGGATCGCTAGTCAAATGCATTGCAATAGATTGCAATAATTTGACCCATATTCATAGGCCGACAAATAATACGTTTTGATAGCGAATCGCCAGTCAAATGCATTGCAATAAATTGTAGTAAATTGACCCATATTCATAAGCCTACAAATAAAACGTTTTGATAGTGAATCGCAAGTTAAATGGATTTAATTGATTTAAGTAGAGCATTTCACTCGTCTCTATATTCTGTTCATTTAAATAAAATGCAAAACACATTTTATAGGTAATATATCAAAATATCGAATCTCAATGTTAATCTAACAAATCTACTACCATTCGTTGAAACTTTTTATTATATTTTGACTTGCGATGTCAGCCAATGGTACAGTCCATAAGTTTATGGCTCCGTACGAGATTCTAATAACTTGTCCTGCGATTATAGTCATTTATCTACTTCGCTGTTTCCAACTTTGCATTTTCACTACGCAATAAGAAAATACCCTTACCGTCTACAGATAAAATATAACTAGACAACAATTCGAGAAATTAGAAGTCTTGTCCTTTTGAATACGAAAATTAAACTCTAGTTTGCGCCGTCAGAATTGCTCAGGACGCGAGTGTCTCCAATCAAAGAATACATTTAATATGTATAATTCATATGTAACTTCTAAATGTGGTCTCGAAAGCACATTACAAATATCGTTTTGAAACATTTATTATATAAGTTCAATACGTGTTAGTGATGTACAAAGATCAACATGGGGATGCAGAACAACATAACGTGCTCTTTTGGTATTGATGACCTTAATTGTTAAAGAGTAATTATTAATATACCACGACAATATGGTACTTGAATAATTATAAGTTTATCCGATATCTGCTTAAACAGTATGGATGTCTAAATATACAAAGAAGCATTTTTGCACTAATATTCCAGTTGACGCTCTACACGGGTGAACTCTATTTTATTAATTTTCTATATTTTCTTATATTACGCAATTTTCTAATTTTTGCATCTTTCTATTTTATTTTGCATCATAAACCACGAAGCTTGAGTCAGTGCTTCGAAGAGGCTCCAAATTGTGTTTTCAACCTGGGTATTATACGCAGACCGCTTAGCTTCTTTATAGCTGCGTTTAGCGCGTCAAAGATTGATTTATGTAGACCTCGTTGCGACGTGGCAGATAATTTATTCCGCATAGGGCTTTCCTCCTCACTATGTGAACATGAGTTCTTCAACTCGTAGAGATCATCCTCTTGTGATAACCAAAGAGAATAAAATGGCTTTTATTCACGAATCTACAAATAGTAGTAGGTAATAATAGATATAAACAAGATAGTAAACTTTATAAACAAGATAGTGATCAATGTGATACCACATTCATCCCATGTGATAATTTTGGAAGTAAGCTGGACTTCGACTCCTGGTACTTCGTCGGAAGAATTCTTGAGTAGCTACAGGATGAAGGTTTGCATCGGGAATTGAAGTCTTCTTTGAGGTTCACGTTCTTATCGATATTGTCTGAGACATCATATTTATTTCCATCGTTGTTATCTCCAGACAGCTGGTTAGTATCAAAACTGTCTAGACTGTTGTCGTCATCGGTCCTTAATGTTCCAGGATTATAAATATCCACATTGTTTGGATCCTTGTAAATGCAGGTTTCTGAAGAACAACGAGATAGATGCCGAGTTGATATATTCGCTTCCTTCCCAGATGGAAATTCAATATGTGCAGTGTTAGGATTAGCGTTTATCAGTTTTGCTTTAAGCAATTTATCGTCAAATTTATCATGCTTGTAGAAGTTTCGTACGAATACAGGACCGGGATTACATGGCTATTTGGGCAAGTTGAATTTTGCTAGCGGACGTCTAGGGAAGTTGAAGATACGATCGTGGGGTATCGAACCGGTAGCGGTACATAATAGTCCACGGACATACTGAAGACATTCAATGAGAACATTTTCCCAAGCATCAACAGGACGATTGTAGTCTCTAAGCCGCAAAAGTATAGCGCTCCATAAAATGCCGTTGTAGCGCTCGATCGGTCCGTTACCGACCGGATTGTACGGAGAAGAATGACTTGCTACCGTACCAATACTGCTAAGATAATCTGTGAATTCTTTCGACATGAAGGATGACCCGGGATCAGAATGTACAAATTCAGGGGGGGGCAAATATTGACACAATGCTGCGTAGACAATTAATCACTGTTTGTGTGGACATATTTCAGCATGCAAAAGCAAACGGATATCGAGAATATTCATCGATGACTGTCATCAAATATTTCTTGCCTGATGAACTAGGCAATGGCCCTTTAAAGTCAAGTGACATCCTTTCGAAGGGTTTCGTAGCTCTGATGAGGGCGGTATTTGTAGGCTTAAAGAAGTTCGGTTTCAACAAAGAACATGTAACGCAATGAGAGACAACATAACGAACGTCTTGTGAGCTATATGGGAGTTGATTCGATTGAATAAAATTGTACAAACGATTGACTCCAGGGTGGCAAAGTGTCGTGTGAAGTTCGTAAAGGAGCTTTAAATCTTTTTGTTTGTTGAAATACCCGTAACTTGATGCACAGATATCCCTAGACATTGAGTCGGCCACACAATTCAACTTTCCAGACCGATAAATGATGCTATACTTAAATTCAGATAAATCGAGACGTCATCTTTGCACCTTTTCATTTTTTATTTTACTCTTATGATTCCTGTTAAATATAAATGAGACAGACCTTTGATCAGCTAGAACATTGAAAGTTCGACCAGACAAATAGTGCCTCCAATATCGTAATGCTTCGACGATGGCGAGGGCCTCCTACTCAATAGCGGAATGTCCAACGGCAATCTTGCTAAGGGTATGTGAATAAAAGGCAACGGGTTTGTTATCCTGTATTAATACGGCACCGATGGCATGGAGAGAGGCGTCAGTCTCAACTGTAAATGTCTTGTTGAAAATGATGGATGTTAGTGTAGCTGAAATAATGAGATCACGAATTAGATCAAAAGAGCGCCTTGCTACCGGTGTAATAGGAAAATTCGTAGTTTCAGCTAACGGACGAATCTGCGACGAAAAATTTTGAATCAATTTGGAATAATGAGAGAAGAGGCTGACAATTCTTCGCAGTTGACGTTTATTTTTAGGTACTTGCAGTTCTCGCAAAGATGAGACACAGGAGTCAAAGATGAGACACATGAAACACAGTACCAGGAGTCGAAGAAGTCCAGCTTACTTCCTGTTTTTGAAATCGTCTGAAAATAACGACGGTAAATTGAAAATAACGACGGTAAGCGTCAAGTACAGTGAATCTATTTACAGTCTGTGAATAATCTACAACAAGACGATGACTTCCTTCCCTGCTTGCAATAAGAACTTGCGCGCACCATGGTGATCGACTGTGCTCGATGATTCCCTCGGCCAACATTCGTTTTACTTCCAAAGCAATGAAGCGATTATCTTCGATATTACGTCGTCGAGACGGAATTGCTACAGGTTTCCAGTCTTTGAAATCGTCTGAAAATAACGACGGTAAATTGATTTCCATGCTAGATAATTGTCCAATTGTCAATGTCTCTTGCTTATTATTTCCTCGAAGTCGAATGGAAATACTTGAATGTAAGTGCAAGAATGGATGATCAAGTATCAAATCACGGCATAGGTGAGGCATGACGAAACATTGAACGTCAGAATAGTTGCGATTACAGTAAGATATCGATATCACACATCGTTCATCGCATACAGAGGTAAACGATGAATCAGCCATGGAAATCCTAACACAACAAGATTCTGTAGGAACACCTAATTTGCGAATTACCTAAGAATCGATGAAATTGGAAGAGCTTCCAGTGTTGATAAGCGCATCCAGCTTTTGAGTCCCAACACGAACTTGTGCCGTCATGTCATTTAGCTTTGATGCATCACTATTCGCATTTTGACAAAAGATGATATTAAGTGATTCACCGTCAGACGTATATGGTCAAGTACTACGATTATAGTTTTGACGCGATCGAAACATCTTAGCTCGACAAACTTTCTCGTAGTGCCCACGTTTTGAGCAAAATGAACATTAAGCATCCCGGGCTGGACACCAATTCCGGATATGCATAGCTCCACCACAAAAGTAGCATTTTTTCTTGCTTATCTTTTGAACTAGATCATTAGATTATTCATTTTCTGAGTTATCAGTATTTAGTTTAGAGCTTTGGGTCTCTTTCATGGCATTTACTGTGAATTCGGATGTGTGTCGATATTCGTTGATTGAATTTGGGCTGCTTCAATTGTTCGAGCGACTTGATACGCTTTCTCTTTATCAATGTCATTGGTTTCGAGTATGCGCTGACGAATTTCATTTGACTGCAATCCCGTAATAAATGAATCGCAAATGAGAATATCACGCAGCTCGTTAGCTTTCACATCCTTAAAAGTACATTGACAAGCAAGCGTTTCAAGACGATCCACATAATTATATATCGATTCATTGAGAGCTTGTCTGGCTGAGCATAACAAATGTCGTTTGTAAACCGAATTTGTAGCTTTTAGGAATGATTTGTCGAGTAAATCCATTGCTGAGTCATAATTTGGACATTCCTCGATCTTATCAAATAACTGAGCTGAAATTGATATTTTGAGAAGATCAAGCTTGTAATCTGCAGAATCGATTTTGAGACGTTTAATGAGAGTTTCAAAGCGATATCGCCAGTGGCGCCATTCGCGTTCTGCATAAGGACAGTCTGTGGTCAGTTTAAGTGTATCCGGCTTGAACAGAGATTCCATCAATCACAATTCCAGACAATTCGTGAATAAAATTGTGATAACCAAAGAGAATAAAATGGCTTTTATTCACGAATCTACAAATAGTAGTAGGTTATAATAGATATAAACAAGATAGTAAACTTTATAAACAAGATAGTGATCAATGTGATACCACACATCTATCACTATAAGTTACCACACGGCAAAGTCCTAAGCGTGTTGAGACTTTCACATCGGTCTTTAAATTTATGGAATGTGCTGCCTAGATAAATTGCATGTGTATCCATTGCATATTATGTCGACTTCCAAGGGAGCTGAAGCTCGTAAGGAAGCATCACATCGAATAAAAAAATCAGAAAAAACGAAGAAAAACATCAAGAGTTCACGAGGTTAAGCTTTAGGCGTTCTTTGAATTGCGCAGCAGAAGAGCTGTTGATTACATCAGGTGATAATCCATTCCATCGTTTACAGACGCGATCCATCACAGTCGTACAATTTGTTCGATGCTTCAAACATAGCTCGTGTCCACGTAATATTGAGAAACTAGAGAAATTGCATGTACATCCATTGCATACGGTTTTATATTACCATTATAAATTTAATAGTACATGTTTATTAAGTGGCTATTGTGGATATTATATCAACAAATAAAAAATTATATACAACAAATAAAAAATTCAAAAAAACGAAAAAAACAAACAAAAGTATGACCAAAATTAAAGGTTGATGTTGTACAAGGGAGGGTGTGGGACAGTTTAAAAGAATGTGAATAATTAAAATCAATTACTAATGGACAATAAGAGCGGATACCGTGTTTGAAGGATGGAAAGTAGGCGGTTGAGCCGATGGTGGAATGGCAGTTTATTCCAGAGAAGAGTGGTAGCAATAAAAAAGGAACGGCAGCCATAGCTTGCAAAAAATGATGGAACATGGAGAAAAAGAGAGTCACGTGAGCAATGATTCATAAGGTGAGGCGGGAATCAGTAAGAATAGGAATATGCAGATAAAAAAGCGAGTTTGAAGAAAGGAGTCAAAAGGTCAAACAAAGGATACTGAATAAAATGTGATTTTCCATAGTTTGCCAGTCAAGTTAGAGAGGCTAGAGAAAATGTGATCAAAACAGCGGAGGCGACAAAGGTCACGTATGGCGGAATTCACATGGAGAGGCTAACTTAGTAGAATCTTGTGATCAGAAAGCAGGTTGAAAATGGGGATAGAGTTTGGACGAAGATAGGTAGATGTTAACCTTGTTTAACATAAGACGTTCAATAAGTTTAAAGACAGTTGGAATATTAGAGATAGGCGGTATAAGGAAAGCAGCATGTGATCAACGGAGGGTTTTTTGAGTATTGGTCGAACTATGGTGGATTTCTAAGAATGAGGAAACGTGTCATTACGAATTGAAGAGTTAAACATTGAGGTTATGAAAGTATCAAGTTGAATGACTAAAGATTTTAATAAAAACGTAAGAAAAGGATCAGCCGCAGATGTTTTCCTAGGTAAAGATAAAAGCACACGAGAAACATTGTCGATAGATACAGGAAGAAGATGAAGGAGCTCAGGAATACTCTGGATTCAACAAAGATTAAATAAAAAATGAATGCTTATGATTATTACACATTCAACAACATACGAGCATTAGCTCAAATAGCTAACTCACAATAAGTTCGCAAATAAGATATTTAGTTATTAAAATAAGGAAATGCAACATGAAACACTGTCTGATTCATTCACAGTCTTCTTTTAAAAGTACTAAGTCAACTCCATCCAACGGTGTTTGCATCAAGGATGTTCCAAAACTCAACAGTTCTATCAAATTGCATCGCGCTCAATTTCTGTACCCTGCTTCTTCGAATAGTTAAATAATGACCTCGAAGAACATTTGAACCACGTTATTGAACCCTATTCCGAATAAGGTGATGGGGACGCTTGAATAAATGCCAAATCAGGCACATATCCATGTACCGACTGGTCCATGTGACGGCCTCAAGACACGTTCAACAAGACATCCCTTATATTTGTATCAAACAGATGTTCTTTACTTGCGAGCATTACCAATAATACGCATGTGTCTGCATTTCGAAACATTTATCAAAAGCTTGTTAGACACCGCCCACTATAGTTTAAGAAAAATGACGGAACATGAAGAAGGTAGTCGGAGAAGGTAGTTGGTGTCGGTGAACCTCAACAGTTGGGGTCATATTTACTGGAATAGTGAATGAGGTCCGAAATTGTTGATGGTCAGCGACATCAAGCGGAGGGGAGGAAATACAAAAAATATGTTATTAAACTATGCGATTGCATTAAATAGGACTAACATATTCAAAACCGCTTTACTTATAACTTTTAAATAGGGCACAACGGTTGCAAATATTTACTGAATAAGTAAAATTAATGGCATAGCTAAAAATTTCTTAGACACTCGAATATGAACTCTAATTTATTGTCATTTCGATGACGTTTGTGCCAAATGAATTTGACTAAATATGAGTCGATCATTGAGCGATGTGTACCCCATCGCTTTTTATTGCCTGATTTAAGCTGGTTCCATGCGGACTCAATTTGTCGAGTATAAATTCCTTCTGAGCTAACAAACTAAACGGAATGATGAGTTTGTTTTCTTGAATAATGAGCTGTTTTCTTACGTCCTCCCATTAACGTCTTGGTGTGTTGAAGCTGTTAGATTTGTTACTGCAACTGATCGGCGAGCGCAGCGATACAATTTATCTTAGCTTATCGAGAGATTAAGCTCAATCCGCGAGTGTAGCGAGCGGAACTAACAGGAAAAATTGTAATTAACTTGAACACTTATAACTTTTTTCTATTGTAGTTTTCGATTGTATTTTCTACTAATAACTTTTTTCTATTGTAGTCAACGGTCGTGCTGTGATCATTCGCCAATTCTTCTTGACCAAATTTTATTGTTCAGACCAACAGTACATACACATAATTGTTTTACGGAGCGTTAATTGTGCTTATTCAAACCGAGTCCTACTTCGAACTGTAGTTGAGACAAATCATTCCGATTTTTGGCATCTCCAATATACCTTATTACCTCTGACACTTAATGTCATTAGATGCTTACAACAGCATCTTATTTCTACAAAAGAAGAATTATTTGAACCAATTTATACCACTTGGAATTAATCGATAATTCTGTAAAAACTTGACCGCATCTAATTCTGTAAAAATGTTTCGCAGTATCCACTCTAAATTAATATTATTAGACATCTAAAATTATGCAGTTACTCCAATAATGGCATCAAATGTTTACAACAACAATCGATTGATCGATCAAAATTGAAAAAAAATATTTGCAATTAATTTGGAATAACTTTTTAATGCAATATAAATAACTACATATTTAAAATATAGACATTGATATTGATATTTTTCGAGATATTTTACAATAAAATCTTTAATTTAAAAAAAAGGAAGTTCAAATATTTTTTAAATCCTTTGTTGAAATATTTTAAAACGATTCAATTACAAAGATTATTGATATATTTTATTAAAATGAAGGTTTGAGTTTATAGGGCCTTGAAAAATAAATTTTATTAGATTTTAAATTTTAATGAAAAAATAAATAAATTTTTAAGCCACAAACGCATTTCTCCCGAAAAATTTATACTTCATTCGAAAGAGCACATTAAGAAGTACAGTAAACAGACTTTTTGCGTAATTTGGACAAAGTGCCTCAAACTGAAAATATCCGAATTTACTATTTTGTTGAAACACTATTGACCAAAATTTAAAGATTTAATTTTACATGTACTTGTTGAATAAAAATAGTATTATTTTCTGATCGTAGTAAACAATTTCTAGCTCATAGATAACGCTTATTACCTCTTATTATATAAACTGACAAACTTATTCGAGTTATTTGACATAAAGTATGGCACATAAAATATAAATGTAAGGTATTATTTTAAGAGATTAGTAAATATGTTTTTGAACTGTTTTGCTTGTATTGCATTGTTATTCGTTCTTTTATAGTAATTTGTTTTTATATTGACGTTCTGATCTGTAAAGTAAAAGCAAAGTGATTGCTTATTAAAGTATGTCATTCTATATTTAAAGCCAAATCATTATGATGTCTTGATATTTAAAATTTTTCAAAGATATGAACCATCAAAATATAATTAAAAATTCATTAAAACTCTTAAATCGAATTTGTTACGCACCGATTGTAATAATTTAATCGAGTATAATAATATACTGCATGTAAGAATAAGAAATAACGCTTGATAATCAAATTACATCAGAGGAAATACTTCATAGGCATGCATTTGCCCCGCTGCTATGCTGGGTCGAAGAATAGCGGCCGAAACATGGTAATATAGCAGTTCCTCTTAATGACCTATAATCTTAATTCTATTACATAGTACATTATTCATTCGTAAATTCATAAAAATTGAATTTTTAAAAATTCTTAAATCTAAATTATATAAAATCTTAAAATTAAAATATTGATTTTTTAATTTAAAATAAAATAAATATCTGCCTTTTTGACTATCTCCACTTTTGACTTTGAACGGATTAGGGAATTGCGAACCACATACTTTAATAATAAAAACAAAGCTTACTTGATCTTAAAAGGCATCAATTGCTATATTGATTACCCATCTTAAGGATGTGTGTCGTAATTTCTACTTTCGTTTTACCATTTATTATAAATTGTGCAATTGAACCTTTTTTGACACTGCGCGCTACTTTAATCCTATCTATGAGCCAACAACGGTACGCTACATTTCAGTATTGGTGGACCTCATCAGTTACTGATCCATTGACTACGTTTTACGTTAGACGGAAAGGACCGAAACGTGAAACGTATTAGATCAGTAACTACGCGGTCCATTCATACTGATATGTAGTGCACTGCTCTTGGCTTATAAAATAAAATTAAAGCAGCATGCAATGTCATCAATAATTTCACTTGTAACATGATTGCACATCATTGTATCAAGTTAAAATAAAATGTGTATTTGAATAAATATGTAAAATGATGTTTATTTTATAGATAGATGAAATTCAACGACAGATTACTGGACAAGTCTCCCGAAGCGCAACATTGTCGAATTTGCGAAATTGGGAGAATTAGCAGTAAGTTATCGTTTTAATTTATTAAAGTTGAAATTTTATTTAGTTTTGTTTCATCGAAATTCGTTATGTACCATTAGATGCATTCACCTAATTTATTATGGAAAATCTTTCACAATTACGATCAACTTTCCTATAAGTATAATTTTAGAATATCAACCAATATGTGATGTTGCAATAACACATACTTGTCACCAAATGCTACCATAGTATTCTAGACCATAGTATTCACAAGATTCATACAAAGATGTTATTTTACTGTAGTCATCTACAGATATTTAGGTTTAAAGGATTTATCCAATAATCAGATATTTGTCATTTAAAGACTATTAAGTTAAAAGTTCGACGCTGTCAGTTATGGATTAGTAATTAATATCCCATTTCTTAATTTAAGTCTCAAATTTAAGACTTAAATTTTAGAGGTTTACAATTTGATCTATATATATTTTAGGAAACTGTACTGAAAGGCGGGATTTAGCTAGCAATGACAAAGCATTTCAGATTCCAAAATTTAATAGGCTAAGCCTTAACCCTTACCAGTACGTGCAAGATGGTGTATACAAATTGTTCTAAATGATCAATGCTATTTTATGATTAAAGTTTTTGTGTTATTTATAGCACACCCGAACGGGTTCAGATTGCTGAACTGGTAGTTGCTATGAGATATCAAGCTGATGATTTGGAATTCAATTTTGAGTAAATTGATTTGTAGAGTTTATTTATTATATATTTCTCTCTTATTTAGATCAGAGCTTATATGAAGAGCATTGAACTGTGTGTGTCCTGAATTCCACTTACATCTTACTGTACATAGGACTTTGTATATGAATTATAAAGGAATCTAATATCTTGTATTTTACATAAGTGTACCTTTACATATTTATCCATTTGATTTAAATATTCTTATAAATTTATCTGTTTAAATTTGCTGAGTTAATTCGATGGTTTAATTTAATAATAATTTCAGTAATTACAATAATTTTATAACATTATTATGATTTTATAATAATATAACAAATATTTTGTATTTTACATAAGTGTGGCTTCACACATTATCTGAACGATTTATTTTACATCAATTAAAATTTTAGGGCTATTACGCATTCTCCATTTTCGGCTGTCCAAAATATCCAAAAAACAAAATACAATAACTACACCAACCTCAAAATGAAAGTGAATACAAAAAAAAACAAAAAAAAATCAATTATGATAAAGCGTAGTTCCTTCAGCTTAATTTGTCAATATGTTCCAAGCTTATAGTTAGCAAATATATACACTGAAAAACGTGGTTAAGATCCTGACACCTATCCACACATTGCATATGCAAGTTGAACTCTTGTCATGCACCTCACCTTTTTAACAAAACTTACTATGATATCCAGTCGTTGATACCATATAAGATGGCGTTTCGAGAAGTTTGGCAATTTTCAGTCAGATTGCTTCATTCCTGGCATCTCGTAATATTCATCTGATATTCCCTGTATTTTATCACGCCATATGCGGGTGTATGCCTGATAATTCAATGTATTTGCTAGCGAGAATCTTTCTTTTGATATCCATGATGTAGGTTGTTGTTTCGCGAACAGAGCGATAAGCCTTGATGAAGATTTCTGCGATAAGCCTAAATATCGCTTGAGAAAAGACCATTTTGCTTAATCGAGTGTTTCTATATTTTGAACAGATATGAATTTTAACAAAATTTTTATGGTTTTATAAAAAATCACACAATTAATTTCACACATTTAATTAATTATAATTACATATTAATTATAATTAATATTAATTATTTAAAATTTAATTAGTAATTACAATAATTTTATAATTAAATAATAATATAATAATTCTACTGGTGTTACGAGCTTTTTAATCAAGTACAAAAATTTACAGAATTAATTTAAGTGCTAAGATTCTAAAAATCCTAAATAAGCAAATACTTATATTGCAAAATAATATAAGTATTTATTATTAATTTAATAAATTATTATATTAAGATAATATATTATAACATATGATTGCTTGCATTATAAATATTTATAATGCGTAAACTTTTAATTATAATTTGAATTTTAATATAATTTCATTTTATTCTGATTTTAATAATATTTGATTGCATATGTAAAATACTTTAATATGTAAATGACCTCATGCTTTATGATTAAAATCCTAAATAAGCAAATATTTATTTTGTAAAATAATATAAGTATTTATAAGTAATTTAATAAAAAAATGAGTGAAAGTACTGCCGGAGGTTCAAACACTTTCAACTCTAGCAAATTTTCAGCGAAAAACATAGATATTTCGATGGATTCAGATGGAAATATCTGTTAATAAATTCAGATGCGCGTCAGTTATACCCTATTACGGGTGTACCTCACATAATTGTAGAATTTATTTAATATTATAGGTTTATTATTAAGTATCAATTTATTAGAACCTTTTTAATTAATTTGACTTATTCTAAAACAATTAAAATGAGTGAAAGTACTGCCGGAGGTTCAAACACTTTCAACTCTAGCAAATTTTCAGCGAAAAACACAGATATTTCGATGGATTCAGATGGAAAGAAGGTATTTTCTGACTTAAAATTGACATTACAAGACTTTCAGGTAAGTGATGTTTCAGTTAACATAAATTCTGACTCGGGAGAACTCCCCCCGTTACGAAAACAAAACAATTTGGCGATTATTATGGCAACCAAGCCCACCGAAAGGCAATACTTATTCAATGTTTTTCTACGAAAGTTTGTACAAGACTACCCTGGCAGGGTAGTCTTCAATAATATCAAGATATTACCAAATTCACTAGAAATTTCGTTCGCTACCCACGACCTGATGGTAGCTTAAAATCTTATTTCGATAAACATCTGTCCCAATTGGGAACATTAGAGCTAAAGCCTATCCAGGCTACATTAAAAGTCACTAATTTTCCTCAGTTTTTGGATGCTAATGACACTGAGATTCTCAAAAACAATACAAACTCGGCTAAATGTGGACTTTAAATTCCAAATCTGGGGACGCTCTCCCAGTGGCGTTCGTCACCTGCGATGTTGATAACGCACACACGTTGTGCACAATTTCAGTTAATCCCTTTATAGGGTATAATCTAAAGTTCTCGATCACGGAAACAAACAACTTGACGTTTCCTCATTGTAATCATTGTCATAAGTGGGGGCATTGGGCCTCCACTTGTAAAGAATTAAAAATATGCGGCGTCTGCACGAACGCTCTATGCTTTTCATGTCGAGTGGTGACAGATGCGATGCCAATCCGGTCTGTTGTAACTGTGGCGGAGATCACCCGGCGTGGTCCCGCCGTTGCCGATCCTTTAAAGAATATCGAAATAAGTATAAGCCAGTTGCTTCTTCCCCTAACAAAAGCTATGCCAAAGTCACGGCTGATGGTTCCTCAGATACGATGTCCAACAAAGATTTGTTGTACTTATTGGATAACCCAAAGAAGACGATTTTAGCACAACTCCAGCAAATGCTGGGCCCCCTTCTAGGAGTTTTCCTTTCGGCCCCGCCAGTACCGTCTGAAGTGGCTATTCCTAAATCAAAGAAGAGGGGCGCGTCCGCCCGGACAGTTCCACCAATAAAAATGGAAAAGCTCCTGAATTTGGCCTTGGGAAATAATGATATTGCCCAGGGAGCACCGACCCCTGATGGAGCTAGAGGTGGGAAAGGCAACCTTTCCACCCCTGGCTCTGTCTAGGTTGGCTGCTCCCGTCCAACTAATCTGTCACAATGGTGTGTAAGTTCGAGCCTTTTTCACTGAATATTCTTCAGTGGAATTCGGGAGGTGCTTCTGCCCTTAGGCTTTTATCTTGTAAAGGCGCAGATGTTATAGTCCTTCAGGAGACGCGGTCTATCCGTCTCCCCCAGGACATTACTCGATTTATCCCTAAGCACATTTATTCCCACTATACTCCGTACATAACCCCGCCTCACTCATCTTCATCTCAAGGACTCTTGACCTTAGTAAAATGCTCTTTAAGGTCTTCCCTCATTTTAAACTATTCTTGTCCAACCCTGTCTTGTTTAGTAGTTTCACTCGTTAAGAACGGTAAACGCCTCAGTCTAGCCAACGTCTACATTCGTTCAGGCGAGATTCACAAGAACCGTAATCTCCTGGATTGGATTATTGACGGCGGATACGACATGGTACTAGGTGACTTCAACGACAGAACTGGTCGTTGGATTAATGCAGCACTCCGCAGAGCTAGGAACGGTTATCTTATTCATAAGCCTCCGTCCCCCACCTTTCATTGCACATCAACGAATTCACTCCTCGACTTACTATTGCTCCACGAGAAGTGGTTGCTTAAACCCTTCTGCACGGAGCAATCGCGGCAGCATCTGTCTACCTCTCATGATCTAATACGTTGACGGATAAAGGAGGATTCGCTGCTTCGTAGAAGATTCCACTTTGACCCTATCAGAGTGGCCTTCTTCCTGGCAGCTATCCAACGCTTCCCTCGAATTGGTAATGAGAGTTTAACCGAATTTAATTCCCATCTCTCTTCGCAAGCCACCGCGTTTCTCTCGACTACCTATAAAGGTCGCATTTTCAGTCCCACTCCGACAAAATTCAAGCTCGTTGCTAGACTACTGCACTTCCCTGGTCACTCTTATTTCGCCAAACAGACGCTCTCGACTGAATACCGGCGTACTAGATACAGGTTCCAGCTGAGTAAGGATAGGGCGATTATCGCTCGTCTTAACCCTTCTCTTTCTTCCTTTTGGAAGATATTCAAGAGGGAGAAGTTTGATTATAGACCTTGACAAAGTTTTGAAGGAGTCACTAACCCTACACAATTATGGAGCCACACAATCACCTCGACCAATCCCGCCTTGGGGAGACTTCAGGAGTAGAGACTTATCTGTACCAGATATTCTCGATGCCTGGGGGCCTCTTTCGGGCACCTCTAAAACCGTCGCTCCTCTTTCTTCTCGGATCTGTCAGCTTTTGACAGCTGATCAAAGAAGGGAGGTGGCCGTCACAATGCTTTTAGCCACCCCATCCGATGTGGCCGGCATCAACATTAGTAGGCGTATTTTTTACCTAAAAAGCATCCGGTCTCTTTTCCGAAAGACCTGCGGCCCATCTCGATTCAAAATTCCCTCATCTCGATCTACGAAAAAGCGCTTTCGCGTAGAATCCGCGATCATTTGAGTAGGCGAAAATTAATCCACCTGGTTTCCATGGGTTCGTCAAAGGTCGCTCGGTTCATTCAGCAGTTGGTGAAGTGCATCAGTTCTGTCGGGAGAATATTCATCAACTCGCTGTGGCTGTTTTCCTTGACTTTTCGGCTGCATTTGATCGCATATCCATACCTTTTGTTATCTCTTCTCTCAGGTCCCTCGGGTTGCCTGCGAGAATTGTTAACAGCGTGGAGATACTGCTGTGCACCAAGCGATTTTATTATGAAGACGACCCTGATGCGCGTCAGTTATACCCTATTACGGGTGTACCTCAAGGTTCCCCTCTCTCCTATCTTGTATCTTGCTGCCTCCATAAATCTATTCAAAATATTTAAATGCCATCAACGTCTAGTAGTGTACGCTGATGACACCACAGCCCTGTTTTCTGGACGCAGGTGTAAGGACGTAGTCTCTGCCATCAGCCGATTCTTTTTAAGATTAAAAGACCAGTTACCCAGGTCCAATCTTGTTTTGAATTCCGCCAAATCGCAGGTGGTTGTCTTCCATGGCTCCCCTGCGACAAAGCAAAAGCTTAAGAGATTAGCACTCTCTGCACTCTCCTCCATATTTGCCTCTGAACCACTCCCTACCTTCACAAGTCGAGTAAAATACCTGGGGTTCACCGTTTCGGTGAACTGGTCGGCAAAAGCTGACTTGGATAGAATAAAACGTATCCTGAAGAAAGCTAGGCGGGCTCTGATACTGGCCCAGCATCTGTCGTTGAATGGGAAAACCCAGGGGCGCCTCTGGGGCACCTGGGCTATCTCGGGATTAGTCTTCTTCTCTAGAGGACGTCCCCCAGAGCAAAGACTAAGGTTTCTGAAGCTCCTCGTCTCTTGCTTACCCAACATCATCCGCGCCGATTGGATTCTTCGGGGGGTTAAAGACCCCGGGTGGTTTAATCGGAAAGCGGCGTGCTGGATTGGTTGGTTGGGGGCTCAGATCCCCATGGATTTGAGGCCATGAAAGTTGTAATGTCTGGGAAGAAGAAGCTAAGATTTATTACTACGTCTGAAGATTCTCCGTGTGTACTTTTCTTTTATTTATTTACTCTGACTTATTGACGGCTTGTTTATTTATTTAAGAAAATCTTTATTATTATTAATTTAATAAATTATTATATTAAGATAATATATTATAACATATGATTGCTTGCATTATAAATATTTATAATGTGTAAACTTTTAATTATAATTTGAATTTTAATATAATTTCATTTTATTCTGATTTTAATAATATTTGATTGCATATGTAAAATACTTTAATATGTAAATGACCTCATGCTTTATGATTAAAATTAATTTACTAAGTGCTTGACTACTTTTAATTAATCACGTAATTATGGATATTAATTTTTTTAATGTACGTTTATATATATCATTTTTTTTATATTTTATATCAATTTTGTTTTGTTGTTTATGCCAATTTTGTTATTTATAGTTTAGAATATATTTTTTATTTTAATTTTGGCAATTTACTTTAAATTTTATTTTAACTTTAGGCATTTTTATAATTTAAAAATGCCTGAAAGCTTTAGCTATAGAAACGGTTTAAAATATTAATAGGAATTGTACATTATATAATTATATATTAGCATCGTTTTATCTATTTTAATTATCTTTATTTCTGATCATTTATGATCTTGTCACGGAAGATATCATGATTACCTAATATCATTTCTAACATTCACTCTTTACGTAACAAAGTTGATCTGCTCTGCACATTTTTGACGAAAACCACCTTTTGCTCTTGTGTATTACAGAATCATGGCATTCCCCAGATGATCTGTGCATCCGTCGTCTGCACTTACTAAATTTAAATGTTATTCATCGTCCGCGTTCGGAGTGTTTAACATCAATCAACTATGACGGTCTTGTATGTTTCGCATTCCCATTGTTACGCTTGCCATCCACGACATTCCCATTGAACCTACGTCTTTTGAGCTAATGTATTTCTCAGCATCTAATCTTAATGATCGTTACAACTTCATCTTACTATATCGTCCTGGTTCCATTGTTCCGAGCAACACTTTTTTCGACGAATTTTACGATCTCCTCTTAAACATTGATGCACCTGACCCAATAATCCATCTCGGGGATTTCAACATTCATCTAGAATGCCCAACCTCGCAGAAACGCTGTACGTCTTTTTTCAATAATTGGTGATCTCGGATTCGTTTATCAACACACTGATGCTACACATATTCTGGGAGGAACCATATATGGTTTCTTTTTGCGAACTTCCTCGCATCTCAAACCACGCGCCACCGTGCTTGATACCGGTATTTCTGATCATTTTCTTCTCTCCTTACAATTATATTCCTTTCCCGATTTTCCATCTACATCTCGCTCTCATCGATCTTGGAAACTTCTTGATTTAGCGCTATTTCAAAATTATCTGGTAAGCTCTTTAGATTTGTCTCCTTCATCATCTGTAAGTATTCTTGAAATAACTTCGAATCATGCATTATCCAAATTCTTGATAAAATATTACCTCTGAGGGTTTTTGTTCCACGACGTTCTCATCAAGCTCCTTGGTTTGATTGTGAATGTGTCACTGCCAAACGTTTACTGCGTCGTTGTCATCGCCTGTATCTTAGAACACATCGAAGAAATGTTTCTTCGGCAGATACAGCCAAATTATCTTTCAAAGATGCTCGTAAACGATACTGTGAGCTCTTGAAACATAAATCACTTGCTTAATGGCGTGCAAAAATTGAATCTCCTTCTTCTCCACGCACTTTGTGGTCTTCTATTAAAAACTTACTTGGACGTTCATGTCCGAAATCAACACTGTCTCCTTGCATTTATGCTGAATACATCGTGATAAGCTTACTGCAAACATTTCCACTCTTGCTTCCATTAATGACGACTTTTCTTCTGTCTTGAATCATCATTTGCCGGAACTTTTCTACTTTACGCTTATACATCCTCAGCAAATATAAACTGCACTAACGCGGTTACCAAACACGACATCTATCCGAGATATTATCCCAACTAATGTGTTATAATCTTGCATCCACACACTTCTACCTTATTTGTGTAATCTTTTCAATTCGTCAATTCAGTATTCGAAGTATCATGATTCCTTTAAAGTCGTCATTATACGGCCACTTGCGAAGCGATCATCTCTTGATCCCATAATTCCTTCTTCGTACAGACCAATTTCTCACCTACGGACAATCTCCAAACTTTTTGAACGTATAATCTTACATCAAATAAGTGACTATCTGAAGATAAATAACCTATTTCCTTCTTCTCAATCTGCTTATCGTCAACATCATTCAACCCTCACTGCATGTACTCAAATTTTTGACTATTTACTTGTCGCCATTGATAAGAGTCGTATTGGTCTTATTATAGCGCTTGATTTAGCTTCAGCCTTTGATGTCGTTGACCATCAAATTCTCCTTGCATGTCTTGGTCACCGATACGGTTTCTCATATAGTGTTATCGAATGGTTCTAATCATATCTAACTGGTAGATCTTTTAGTGTTGAATCTAATTCAACTTTCTCATCTACTTATCAAATCACTCACGGCGTACCTCAAGGTTTTGTTCTTGGACCTCTACCATTCACACTTCTCGGCGACCTAACATATATAGCCTCTCCTTATGGTTTTCATTTAATTTAATATGCAGACGACATCGTGCTGTATGCAGACTGTGATCCTTCTTCCGTTAATGACCTTGCAGACATTGCTTCTGATTGTCTAAATCATCTTTGTAGACATTTGACGTCATTACGTTTAGTAATAAATACGAAGAAATCTACCCTTATGTGGATAACACTTCACTCTTTGTCTGATCCTAACATTTCAATCAAAATTTCTGACTATACTTTACCGGTAGTCACTTCTATGACAATTCTCGGAATTTCATTTGATTCCCACTTGGCATTTCTTCCTTTCATCAGACACAAAGCTCAATGCTGTTTTCTTATCTTGAGGGACATTAGGCAAGTAAGACATCATCTGGATACTCTCACTATGGTGAAATTAGTGAATTCTTTTCTGATTTCCAAACTTGATTATTCTGACATTCTACTTATTAATTATCCGAAATCATCGCTCAAATCTTCGCAAAGTATTCTAAATTCGGCCGTTAGAGCTATTCTTCGCTTAAGGAAATTCGATCACATATCGCGTTATTCTAATTCGATGGGCTTGTTGGTTACTGATAGTCACATTTGCCACTTAAAAAACCTATTCTTTTTATTTATTTTTATTTATCAATTATTTTTTAATTTTTTATCAATTATTATTTTTATCCGACTTATTTAATTGTTACTAAAGCTCTATTTAACTAAAAGTTATTAAACATAATTATCTTGTAAATTTATAATTTATTTTGATTATCATTGATTTTTATTTATCATATTGTTTTTAGTATTTATCTACTTTTTATTTTTTAAGTTTTAGTTATTATTTAATTGTTATCTAAAAGTCTATTTTACTAAAAGTTAAGTATATAAAATATTTATTCGATATATTTTTTCATTTATATTTATTTTTCTACTATTATCTATAATTTATTATTATTTTCTGTTATTTTTATCTGGCATTAGCAATATGCTCGCATTCTTCACCCGCCGATTTGCTACACAATAATCTGGTTATATTAAAATAATATTCTAAAATATTATTTAAGAATTAATATTATAATTAATAAATAATTTTTTTAAAGAAGAAAAGCTTTATTCACAAAGTTTACAAAGGGAATTTAACCCAAATATCATTATGTTTGAATTTCATGTTACGGGGCGTGTGCTTTAGCTAAGGCTCCTGTTGCTCGAGGCGGACGGCCTTTCCACTTGAAGAACGGTAACCCCGGATGCATATCGACGCCGCGCGGCATAGGGCAACACCGATTTCACGTGTAATGCGAGTCAAGCACTGTGCGTATGTCGTTTGGTCAGACCTCTGCGCCTGCAGAAAGGCGATTCGGCGCAACACAGCACGAGAGCTTTCACTCAATCCGCCGTTTGTCGAAGCGATGAAGGGTACAAATGTGCCTCTTGCAATCTGTTGAACCCGTTCCTCATATTTAGACTTCTTTCTTGCTTCGTGGAAGTTGAACGCACTGGACGTGCTTGTACGGTAAGATTCGGCAAAATTGTTGAAAATGCTGACGTCTATATACGTCCGCTCGAATCTACCGGGAAACAGTCCAGTACAGACGATATCCACTCGTGCGTCAAGATCTCTTGTCGTTGCACTATTGGTGAAGACGTGATCCACGCTGGGACTATCGAGTACAGGTTCGATCCCTACACCATGACAAACAGTCGTTAGATTTCGGGCAAGGATATCACGAACGATATTGTGACGAAAAATCTGCAACCCTCCACGCCGACATGAAAGGAGATGCTTCAAGCATGCAGGAGTATTGCATATGCATCTCGTGGGCATGTCAGTCGGTTCCCAAGCATACCGCATAGCCATACTATCTCTGAATTCACGTGGAAGAATATGGAAGTTTTCACGAACCGGGGGCACTATGGAAAGCCATGACGATGCACCATAAACGGACGCGTATGCAAGGGCTTCCTGTGAGATTTCATTTAAGTTCGACTTCGCGTAATTAAAGCGGCCAATTGCGGCTGTCTTTCTTTCAGCAGTAATCCGCTCGCCGATCTTTTGCTGTTCGGTTCTGAAGACGACACCTTGGCAATCTGACGTGAATGACGAGCACATTCTCTCAGAAGAGCTGAATTCCAGGTCCTTCACGAACAGAGATTCAATGATCCCGAGGCCTCCTTCTCGTATGGGACTGGTGAGTACCTTCACCCAATCTTCTGAAAGGACCTGCTTTATCATTTCCTTTAAGAATCTCCCGGTAATTGCATCCCGCAAAGGTGCAAGGTCGTCATCGGAGCAACTCGTTGTGCGTAAGAAGTGTGTCCACTTCCATTGCAATGACTTGGTCAATCCGATGTAAGAAATATGCGGGTCTACAGAGCATATCTCTGTGAGCCGGTCTGTCAGTTAAACGTCATCTTCAATTCGCTCTCTGGTCGATTCTTTCATGAACGCACTTGATCCAATGAATGAGCCGAGAATCTTAACACCATCGTGCCTTATGTCGACACCTGCAAACTTTGATTGATCTACTGTCATCGTTTCGTGCAGAAGAAGAGCAGATTTGGCTGGTTTAACATGATAGCCATAATCAGGTCCGTGCTGTTGTAGGATATTAAGTACTTTCTCAAGCATCGATGTGGGGCCGAGGAAGTTCGCATCGTCTGCAAACCACCGTTGAACAACACCAGGACATTGATCCCTTATCATCCTTATAAGAGGCAGAGAAGCCATTGCGAAGATGGCCGTTGCTAAGGGGTCGCCTTGAGTCACACCCTCCTTCGAGTGGAGCGAACCACCTTCCAAAATAAGACGAGCATCGACAGAATAGATGTTTTGGAAAGTTTGCGCCAATGACGGACATAAATGCGACATGTTATGAAGAGCTACTCGGCGGTTTAAGCTGTTAAAAGCGTTGGAGGCGTCGACACACAGTAAGCCAAATTCTGGATTGTTGTGGAAGTTATTGCGTAGAGAGTGTATACAAAAGTCCACACCACTCCGTTGTGAGGCACATAGTTGCTCTAATCCAGCGATGTCTTGCAAATCCGTTTTTATATGTTGCAAAATCGCTTTGCAGACAATCCGTCTTCCGACTTCGGCTATTCCAATCGGTCGAATACCTCCATTCTTTTTCGGGATAGCCACAAGTCGGCAAGCAACGAAATCATTAATAGTATTAGGCGAGACTTTTTCAGAGGCGATTTTGACTGCTAGAGCGGCAAGAGCTTCAGCAAGCTTTTTAGAATGAGTACCGAAAGCCGTGAGCATGCGTTTCCACATAAGCGCATCCACGCCGGATGGGCCTGCTGTGCCAAATGTGGAGTGGGACGCTTTTACGATGTCGCTTGCGTCAATTGCAAGGAATGTAGACGGATGGTGAGGAACCGCACCCATCATGGGAGCATGCAGAAGTGCTTCCGGCTTTGCCTCTGCTGCTTCAGGATGTAACCTCTGTAGGAGATTCTTTACAGTAAAACCATCAATCAATGTGTCTGCACGAAGGGTTCCAGATGTTTGAATGCCAGATAGGAGGGATGTTGCAGCGCTTAGACGGCCTTTCTTCACAAGATTGCAGTATCTCGTTTTCCATTTAGTATTTTTACCATCGTATTTATTCAAATCAGCTCGGGCCTGCAGGCATCTCGCTTCGTCAAAGAGGGCATTAAAATCGTTATTTCTCCAAAGATCCAGCCTACGTTCCATAGCTTTGCGTATGATCGCCGTTTTACGACTTTCGATTCTCTGAAGCACACAACGAGAGAGCACGGTTGCCGCCTCAAGCGCGGAGCAGGATTGAAAGTGCACTTCCTCCGAAGCTTGGTAGTAAAGATCAGCCATGATGTCCACAAATTCGTTCGTAGCATTACAGCGAGGTGGATCCAAGAGCGCTGGGGGCCAAGTGATAACGATTTCGTAGATATCGTGAAGCGTTAATTGGCGCGCGGTAGACTCAACCTGGTTATGAACAACATCGCTTTCCCGCGGTATGTCCAATGCAATTAATGGATGAACTCGTTCGACTGGCGCAGCAGCGGAATTTGATAGCATTTGAGCGATAGAGTTAGGACTTGTAGGTTGGTTAATTGACGATTGATTTCTACATTTCTTGGCTCGGCAGTTGACACATGCTTTTCCTGATTTTGCGCACTTACACCCTTTGCAAACAGCTGAGGGACCATTGCAAGAGCAGCATAATCGTCGGACCGAAGGTTTGCCGCGAACCATGATCTGGAAAGTCGATCTGGAAAGACGATCTGGAAAGTCGATCTGGAAAGTCGATCTGGAAAGTCGATCTGGAAAGTCGATCTGGAAAGTCGATCTGGAAAGTCGATCTGGAAAGTCGATCTGGAAAGTCGATTGTATTTACTTCAGATTGTATGTTTATAAGAAACCAAAATTTTTTATTAATAAATAATAATTATAATAATTAATAATTAATAATTATATTAATATTAATAAAATTTAAATAATTTTTTAAATATCTGATAAAATCTTGGTGTAGTTAACAACAAAGAAGCTAAAAACGAGTAAATACTTATATGCTATACGATATATATTATAATATATAATAAATTATATAATCAGATCAAAAAGAAGTAGACAGATTTTTGACGTTTTTGCTTTCGCCTTTTATAATTGTAGGAATTTATAATAACCAAAACATTTTTTTATAATATATATTATATATTATATTATA